>VZTR01009153.1:4858-19618 GCA_013400775.1 Chaetops frenatus
CACAATTAACAATAAACAAGCATAAAAACACTAGAAGCTTGATTTATGAAAGTCCAGCAATGCATTCTAGGGCACATCCAGGATGTAGTCAGGCCTTCACTCTTGACAAGCAGAGACAGAACTTTCACATTTTCTGAATCACTATTTCCCACTAATTTGCATCACAATCCTCTAGCTAAGCAAGAATCCTGCCAATCTCTAGCTTGAGCCATAATTGTGACACTTCATATGGTCTCAGCATATCACCTTCTGCCTTATCAGGGTCTCAGATTTCTTGCCCTTTTAACAACCCACTCTGAGATTTAATCTCCCAGGTGCTTCCTGTTTGCAGATTGTGCAGCAATAACAACATCAGTAAGTATGCAGGTTTGCTGTGTATTGCTAGTTGTGAATCTGGAAGCAGAGAAGAGGTTTGAGAGAATGAGGATGATATTCTTACACATTGTTTTGAAAATTAACTGAAAAATACAATTTTAGTTTATTTCAGTAGAAAGTACCTTTACAGACACTACATTTACAGAGATTTGTAAATACTCTCAAACTAATTCTCAAAAAACATTCAGTTATTTTATTGACCACAACAGAAGTTGCTCTTGGGCCATTTAACTTCCAAATGAGCTACAGAGAAAATACAGAGAGAGTCTGATTAAATGTTTCCTGAGCAGACAGCTTTTTAAATGCCCAATATACAAGTGCCTGTAAAATAAGTCTCTTATCAAAGTAAGTGTATGCTTGCTTTCCTGCATAATTAATTTATTTTAAAAATATTTCTAGATCAAACATTAGGTCTATTTTGCAGCCAAAAGATACTTGGTGTATAAAGTTTAGGAAATGCTAACTGAAATGGTGGGAAAATGTTTATTTTTGGAAGCTCACATCAGCTACTTGTTTTCTCAGAATCTTTTTAAAGATTAACCTAAGTGTCTCTAAATTACTATATTTTCCTCTATTTGAATTATGTGGTCTTTGCTATTTTTTCAACACATAATCTTTCAAGTCTTGGATGCTCTAAGGGCTCTCAAAACATACTGCTGTGTTTCATTTTACTGGCATGGCAATTATAGGCAATTTCCCAATCTTGGTGTGGACAAACAGGTGGTGACCTCAAACAGACTCTTAAATAAGCCTCTCATTCTTACTTGTCATTTTCCTGATTACTTACTCTCCAAAGTCAGTCCTTTGCCTGCTATGTTTTTCTATATGTAAGTAAAACTTAAGTACATAATGCTAAAATTTTTATGTAGTAAAATGGAGTCATGTTATAATTTCCTACATAATCTATCCCCTAGTTTTTGAAGAACACCATCCAAAAGTGACTGTTCCTACAGACAGAAGGACCTTAAGCATAACCTTTTCATAGGATATAGATATCTTTGTATGAAAAAGAAAAGAAAATTTTTTTGGTCCTTTTTTTCCCCAAGATATTGGAAAGAAATAAATGCAGAAATAAGAAAAGAAAACAGGGTTGTCTTTCTGAATCTTTCTGCAAGATGTTGTGACAATTGTGCTGCTATTACTCAGCATATTCCTCATAGAGAAAGGAAAGGAAACTGAGTTTCAAAATTGATTAAAGTCTCTGCTGTGAAAAGGCCATAGACCTCAGCTAAGAATCCAGCCAGAATTCCAAAAATTGTCCCTACAGCAGCTTAATGCATAAACAGCAGAAGCAGACACTACAGTTATTGACAATAAAAAATTACTCAAAAAGATAAAGACTGAAATAGCAATCAGAGGGGTTGTGTGGCACCCCTCCAGTAGTTATTTGCATAGCATTAGAAAAATGGCACTTCCCTTTTGCTCCTTGGAAGTGGGCATGGGAGGTGGGGTGGGGGGTGAGGTCACAAAGCAGACTATCACCATCAAGAATTTGACACAAGATATTCATCCTTTATCTAGTTTTTATGAGCATGATTTCACATTGTAATAAACAGATGAATTGCTATAGTTCAAACATACATAAGTCAACACAGAGGCCAAAACTGAAGATTACTTAGTTAAGCTAAAAAGTTGCTGATATGAGCTTGCCTATATAGGTAATCTACTGCAAAGTGAGCTAGAACACAAATTTATAGTGTGTTACTCCTTTTAAACAACTTTCCTGGAATGGTGAAAAGTAGCTTTCTCCAAACAGAGCAGATTTTATGCCCTTCCAAATTCTGAGAAGACTACATTGCACTGGTTCTTCTCAATAAGCATCTGGATGATTTGGTAGTGGAAACCAGTAAATGTACTGTGGAACCACAGCCTTGCTAACCTCATAGGTGTATTCTGTATAAGACATCCTCTGCTTAAACAGAAGATAAAGAAATTAGTTGAAACTATAGAGTATCCAACTACACCATACAAAAAGGATAAAGTTTAGATTTGTTCAAGCGTTATCAATTCACTTAAGCTACTTCATTGTTACATGACATTTCATTTTTCATTATTAATGCCCAGGGTGCTTAAAAGGTCTACAACTCTTCTCTCAATTTGTTTGCTGCTGTAGTTCAGCAATATTTAGCACCAATGTGTGCTGGCCCTTTGGCACTTTTCTTCATCTTTAACATAATTTATCAAAGGAGGTAGCAAAATACAAGTTGATCAGTCTCTCTGGTTTAATTTAACAAGGCAAGTCATAAAGGCTTTGTTCCTTGACCAGCCATGCCAAAGTGCTGCTTTCACATATTAATGTGACATGACTTGTACAGTCATAATTACTATGACAAGATAAAGGGAATTAGTTAAAACTTAATTAAAACCACATGCCTTACAACTGTGACCCTGTACATATTTAGTAACTTTACTTCCTTGTTTCTGGTTTATCAAAAGGGTAAGAGGTCCACATGAATTTCCCTGGTATTACAAGTGCATCAATTAAGAAAGAAAATTAAACACTGATCATAAATAACCAGATAAGAAACAAACCTGAAACAAGACAAGTACTCTGATTCATGGTGAGTAATGAATTTCTTTGCTTATACCTATGTACTAAAGCAGCAATAAAGGACAAACAGCAATGCCTCTTCTATAAGTGTGAGAAAAATTGACCAGTACACAGAGGTAGGGCACAGAAATAGAAATCTGCAGTGACTTTTTGTTGCATTATTGGTAGCCTTTTCAAAACAGGCATTACTGAAAAGCACCATGAAGAATAAAAATAAGGCTTGTCTTTTCACATTACAAATAAGCGTAATCAAAAGGAAACAATAGCTTTCTCTGGTTTATCATCACAGTGTACAGCTCTGTAGAAAGCATAGAGGGAAAGAAGATAAACCATACTGGACTAGGCTAAAAGTTTAATCCTGTGCAGTAGACTGTAATTGAGCATAGTCAGTCTAGTAATATATGCTTTGATTTAGCAGCTACACTATTTTCCTACAAAAAAATGCATAGGATGCCCTGTTGTCATTTGTTGTCACCTTCTCTTTTCTGTTAGACACTTCCCCAAGGGCAAGACCATATTATTGTGGAACAACCCATTGGCAGCATCAGAGCAAAACATAATCCTATCCAGGCTTTGGCTGCAGAATAATCTATCTATTCTTCTACTATTGTAGAAGTCATATGTTGTTTTTAGTGCAGACATTCTCAGTATGATCTGAGCTCTGTGGTGACAAGTTTCCATCACTTGGATTTGAAGGTTTCAATCAGCTTTATGAGCTTCTCATTTTCAACAGCTCAAAAAACTTAGTATTTGTCAATGTGTTTCCTAACTCTTGTTTACTAGAAGAAAATAATGGCAACAACTACACAGAAACAGAAGAACACAAGAGTGGGACAACTTTTTGTCCCAATGGGACAATTGGCTCCTTCTTGATTGAGGTAAAGAGGTGGCTCATCTCCCACACTGGTACTACTGGTACCAAATGAGCTCTGGCTCTAATAGATTTTGCAGCTGTTTCTAATCCTGCCCTAGCATGCTTCTGATGAGCAGTGAAATAGTTAACAGCACGTGAATTTACAGTATAACTAAGATTCAGCATTAATAGTGCTGAAATGAATGAGCCTGTCACGTCTGCCAGAGCTATTGTTTCAGGCCCTGGCAGGCAGTGCCCGCTCCAAGACTCTCAGCTAGGGGCTGGCTTGTGTGAAAAGCATACCAGCACAGGGAACAAGGTGGCTGCACCAAAGAAGCATCCTGGTGCTGTTGCAACTCCCCAATGAGACCTTCACTACTCTATACTGAAGTTAGAAGGGTGTGTTTCCAGGGACAGTGCAAAACCATCTAAAGATCTAGGAATGTAAGGATATTTATAGGCAAAATTTATGCAAACACCTTTCTGGTTTTCTTTGTAAAGGAATGCAGCAAAAGCAGACACTTCACCAGACTCTTGGACCTCAACTGAATCCGACCCAAGGTCTGACTTCATAGCTCTTACACGCTGGATCAAAACTAGCTAATGCAGGTGGCACTGGTACTGAGCTGCAGCAACACAGAATGTGGCACCACCCACCTCCTGATCTAGTCAGCATCTCAAGGGTGAGACTTGGTGTGAGCTTGCCTGGTCATGCATGGTCATGCCTTTCTGCAGAAGGCTAAAGCAGGCCTGCAAGCCTTTGAAGGTGGACACATCACCGTAGCAGTCCATTTATTCTATTCACATTACATGATGCAGAAGAGCCTCACAAGAATCAGAAAAAGGATGCAACAAGGTTTTGCTTCTGCCCCGTATTTTGACATTTCCTCTCAGATTTTTGGTGTGTAAGAGCATTTAATGAACACCTTTTGAAGGGAAATCCATTTTTTTCTGGCTGCTGGATGAAGGGGAATTATGTGAAATACAGTCAGGGGGTTTTGAGATAGAATTAGCAGCTTGAAACTCCTAAAAGTAAGAATAATAAAAGTGAGAAATAATCCAATCAATAAAGTATAATCCCTGTTCTCCTATCCTGGGTGAGCCACACTGCAGGTAATCCAATCACAGCATATCTACAGATCAATTAGACCAAATCTATATTAGTATCACATTACTGTTATATAAACAGATTATATGTGCCTGCATGCTGTAAAGTATAACACACTCTATATCACTGTAAAGCTTCTAAAGCAGATGTTGCTGTATTTTCAGACTGAATCTAGCACAGCCTCATTCTCTCAAGAGTTAAACAAGTAGCACTAATAAAAATCCTTTTTTTTTAAGATATAACAGACTGAATCTCAGGCAAAGGAAACTGCTGCAATGATTTAAGACATTATTGCCTGCAGTTCTTTACCTCGCCTGCCTGGCAGAGGGAACAGCCCCCACAGCAGAGACAATAAAAGCAAACTACAGTTCACAGATTAGCACAAGCCTGTCTTCATTAGCAATTTAAGCAAATATGGAAGAATGGGAACTGGAGCACCCATAACAAAGATACGTGTTCATTTATGCTCCTTCTGCTCACCTATAGCAATGAGGTAATGTAAAAAATTAAAGCCAGCAGCACTTTGTCTCATTTCAGAGAAATCCAGACTTGTAAGTTGGAGTAGGATCAACCAGCAGAGCACAATTTACCTGGGCAACAGAGCTATGCCAGTGACAATCCACCATATAAACATGCATTCAACCAATTTAGACCATTTCTTAATTACAACTCAATTAGCAGTGAAACTTATAGGCTGCAGGTTGCACAAAAACAGAGTGAAAAAAAATGAGGCATGATCTATTTTTAACTTTCAAGGTAGATGTCCCTTAGTGATGAACAAAATCAGCAATATATTGAATCAATTGCAAATGTTAATAAACTGAAATGCACAATTTTATGCAACCCTGTGACAACCACTGGATCTGCACATTTATAAAATAGTGAAACTCTTTTGGCAGTAAATCATCTGCAAATGTGGCAGATGTGAAAATTCTTTTTTTTTTTGCCCCAGCAGTAACACTGCTACAGTGTACTACACAGAAGTGTATCACTACAGAGAATGTTACAGACAGCAATATTATTTGACAGGCAAAAATATCAAGAACAGAAAGGAGCATTTGCGGCTGTAACAAGGCATGGCTACTCTGAAGACTGGTATAAATAAAATTCCAAATTAAATTTTATATTTTTAATTTACTAAACACTCTAATTTTGAGCCACCTTGTATGGTGTCATTTACTTAGTAAAAGCCACAGTAGCAAAGTAGACATTCACAACAACAAAATCCAGGTCTGAAAATATGCAGGGAAAAAACATACATCTATGCAGCCCAAGCCACAGAAGATACTAAATACTTCTGAATAGAAACATGACAGTGAAAGTGGATACACAAGAGATGGAAATATGTATATAACCTATATAAACAAGGGAAATCTTTTGCTTTGAACTTTAAAACCTACCAAGTGTAAAGCACTCATTGGAATGACTTCCCTGCAGTTTTACAACTAAAATCACCCTGATCTTTGCACTACTGAAGGTGTTCCTTCTTACTCCATCTCCCCTAACACAGTCACTCTTTAACCTATGAAGTACTGCATACCCTGTGCTTTCAGCTGGAAAGAAGCAAGACTGCCATATGTGTTATGTAGGTTGTATCCAGAGCAAAACCTCGAAGAGTTGTCAGGAGAAACCTCCCTTACACCCAAGTCTAGCACAAAAGCAAGGGACATGTCCTGCTGGGTCAGACCTAGTGAGCCACTGTCTCCAGCCACATCAGAGGTTGTTCCTAGCACAGGAGAGCATGTCAGGCTGGCCACTGCCTGCACCTCATTCCTCCTTTGCTCTCCCAGCAGATGCTATCTTCGGATTAGCGAATTGAGAGGTTCATCCCTGTCTCTGTCTTTAGCATCTGCCTTGGCCTTGTTGAAATTTTCTCCAAGCCTGTTTTCCACCTGATGATACCATCTGTCTCTTCTCCACAACCTCCCACGGCAACAGTTTCATGAGTTCACCATCCATGATGTAAAAAAATTCCTTTTTCCCCAGCTTTTATCTGTTGTTACTTTCATTAAGTGTCCCTAGATCAACTGCAGCTGCATTTGTTGATTAACAAATGCATTCCTTGCAAACATCAGCTGTAACATGTTCATTTTTTACCTCTACTAGTGGGAAGGTCCTAGTCTTTGTAGTCTGCCCTTGCAATACAACACCTGTTAGCCCCTCAGTAATTTCAGTTGCCCTCTTCCATAATTGTTCTGTGTCCTCCACAGAGCCCAGAATAACCTACTGCACTTCAGTTGTGGGTTCTTTAAGGTTTTACATAGCAGTAAAATGATACCCTGTCTTGATCTCAGAACTCTTTCTGATCATGTCTGACAATTTTTTGCTTTTCTGTCTGACATTGTGCATTGAACCAATTGCTTCAGAGAACTGAAATCCATTATAACCCTCAAGTTCTTTTTTCTGTATTGCAATTAAAAAATTAGCAGTATGTATATTTAAATTCAGTTTTCTGCAGTTGCGTTACCGTACATTTATCTGTAATGAAGTTCATTTGACACATTTTTGTTCCCTCACTCAATTTTGCAAGGTGTTTTAAGAGTTCTTTTTCACCAGTGTGGCATTTGAAAACCTGTTAAGTCCATGAACTTGGAGATTTCATTGCAAATTCCCTTCTCCAGGTCATTAATGAAGGTGTTGAACAGGAATGGTACTAGCACTGACCTCTGGGAGTCTCCACTAGTGACTCTTTTCCATTCTGAAGTGATCTTAAAACTCACCTTTCTGGTTCTTAACATTTCATCAGATTGGAGTCCTCAAAAGGACCTTTCCTCTTGTTTCTTCAATAATCCCAACTGTCTTCCTCCAGGGCTCTAGCCTATACCAACAAAAACTAATGTAGAAATAGTCTCAACCAAGCAATAATCCCTATGGTTTCCTCCCCCAGATGCTTTGTGAAGATGCTTTTCCTAAATGTCTCTCACTACAATGCTTAAAGTTTTTCTGGCCCCTCCTTTCATCTCTTACTTTTTGTCTACTAAACAGTTCCACAGCTACTTGTACCAACTCCTATCTTTCCAATGCAAGTAGTCTTTTTCCTTATTTGACCACATCATTTGCTTTACTGACTTCCAGAGGATTAGAGGGAGTGCATTTCCTGTTTTTAAGAGGTATAGTATTTTCTCAGAGGAAAAATAGCTTGCTCAAATCTTCCTCTATATGTTTTCCTTTAAACAAAATGTTTATATCAACACTTTAAAGGATATTTAGCATAAGAGAAAGCTGGGTAATGACTTCATAACCAACACAAATGTCCAAGAAATTATCTGCCAATTTGTGACTTGGTTACATTTTCTTTACATAAAGGATTTACAGATGAAGTACTAAACAGACCCCATTAAAGGGTTTTTTCATCTAGCTAGCAACTTGCTGCTAGCTAATCTGGTACAGCAGGAACCATGTCAGAGGGGAATGATCAAAGAAAGTATTGAACTAAAAAATAAAGTAAAAAGGATTGGGTGACAACATTTTGATGTCTTATTGAGGACAGAGTAAGGCTTGAAAACAACTTTTAACATTTGGTTGTACATTCAAAATTCAGTTCCTGTGTAGCATACACCAATTAAGGAAGGAGGGGTTATTTGTTAATACTATTTAAACTATTGGTGTTTTTCTGGTACTTATTAGCACCTACTTGTCTCCAATGACAAGTGAATATTTTTGATAAACAAAGTAATTGTTTAGTTTTCGATACTTCACTTCTGGCTACCTCCTTCATGATAAACAGAGGCCAGCCAGTTAAGACAGGGAAGGCTCTCCCCAGATCCAGCCTACTTAGCTGTGAAAAAGTATCTTATCATTTGGGTTAGAACTAGGAGTTGCTGTCTGATGGCTGATGATATTGGTAAGTCTCATGTGCTGTTGATAAGCTAGCTGTGCTGTTAGCTACAGGTGGTCACATAACTTGACCAACTTATAGCAGGGGTGTTTCAAGAGTCACAATCTATCTAGCCTTAATTCAGATATTTCTATAAAACTGAGGAAAGTCAAGCATTTCTAAAATTTCTAACATTAAAAAAACCCACCAACTTTGTCTCCCTTAAATTATCAAAGGGTGGAGCCAAAGACCTACTCTAAGTTAGAAGTGAGAAACAGAAGGAAAAGAGGTAAAAGGCAGAAGCATGAGAGATTTTGAGACCTCCTTTACAGACCTAAACCTTTGCTATCTGGAGATAAAAGAGATAAGAGTGGCACAAAGTTATCTGACAACTAATTTTTACTAATAAGGCATTCTGCATAGTCTATCAACTCCTTTCTAGTGCCTTCTTTGTTTTCTCAGTAATTTCACTCTGTAGACTGCTATACAGAGGCAGGGGTACACCTCTGCTTCTCTTGCAACAAATTCAAATATTGATAGCAAAGAAGATTTTACTGCATTGTAGTTCTCATATGTTTAGGCTAACACAAAGAGGTAGCAATAAGCATTAACCACTTCCCTTCTGCTCCACTTTTTAGCTAGATTTTGTCAGATTTTGTCTTCTGATTACCATGTCAACATGACAAGAATCAGAATAGCTCTAACTAATAATGATGAAATAAAGCAAGGGTGTTATAAGATGAAAAATTAATGTTAAGACTGCTTTTTTTTTCCCTCACTGGTTTTCCTGAGTTGCAAGGAGGGAAAATCCAATTCCTGAGAGACATTTTTGTTGTCAGATGCAACACTGAAGAAAAGATATTAAGATTTTTGATCTTGATTTATGCTTTTGGAAAGTATCAACTCAGGGTTTGTTACACAGATTGAACAGGGGGTTGAGTCAAAGATGAGAGTTAGAGAACAACCTGGAACTAGAATTCCAGGGAGGTTTTACTTACTTAAAAAATTCATTTCAGGTTAAATGAAAATATGGATGGGTTTTATCTCTGACAATTCAAGTGGCATTTTTAGCACATGGTGAGAATATGGAACTAAGGGGAACCTGCTTATGCCCTGAAGTCCAGCATTGAGACAAATAATTTTGGGTTGATTTTCCTGGAAGGAATAGACCTGGGTACTGCCTATCTTTCTACTGTCTAACACTAAGCAGAGAAGATTCTGATCTTCAATGTCTTAGTCCCCAGCAAAAAGAACTATTAAGAATCAGTAACCTTTTCTCAAAGATAAAATGCAAAAAAAGTCAAAGAACTGAAATTTTAAAGTATTAACTCACACTTTCATATTGACTACCTCTTATTCCTCTGCCCTTTACTTGTAAAGACATTTTTAAAGGGAAACAGTCCTGTTAATCTTTCAGGTGATATTAAAGATGGTAAGAACTGTCCTTTTAGCAAGAGTTGATATGGATGGGAATTGCTGTTAAAGTTCAGTGTTGCTTCCTTGAAAACAAAACCAGACAAACATATACCTAAATGTGACACAAAAAGAACAGCAGAGGCATAAAATAGAGGTTTTGTTGACAACCTCCAGGGTGACAAAGGGAGACACTGCACGAGGGACTACTGCTACCATGGGACTTGAGTGACCTACACCAACATTAACTTGCTTAAGACAGTGCCTTTAGTTGCCTTCCAAGTTATGAGTTCATGGCAGAGTCACAAAAGAGACCTTTTTAGCCATAAAGGTCAAAACAAAAGGCAAAGAAGAAAGGGCAGGGGTATGAGGCTAAACCAGACAGCAATAATAGAAATAAATTCCACACCTAAGGTGCTTCCTCTGGTTCCAATATTTTGTGCAACCTCATTAAGTGCTCTTTGGAGTAAGGCATCTTAGTAGTAAGTATTCTTAGTAGCCAGGAGCAGTTATGACGGCTGAGTCCTCTTAGTTCAGTCCATTGTAGTCAACCCAGTATTAGCTGGGGTGTTGCATTGAGCTTTTCATCTGCATATCCTGCATCCAGTTCTGTGAACAGGACAGGCAGAAAGGTACCAAGAGACAACCTTTCTTTTTACCAGAAACGCATGTAATACAACTGGTAGTTCTGTCAGTAAGACAGAAAACAAATCATACTGTGATTATATGAAGCAATATATGTAACTTAAGGATTCTTAAGTAAGCAGATTCAAAAAGTTCTACTTATAGACCTTATGTAAGAGCTTATACTCACTCTGGCAGTTCATATTCAAAAATATTTGCATTAGCAGGTTTTATTATGGATCAAAAATTGCCTGCCTTTCTACAGTCATCATAAAATCAGTGTAAAACTAAGAAAGCTGGCACAAACTTAATACCACATTCTGATTAAATAGATAGAAATGCAACTGTGTGTTTGTGACTGATCCAGACCTAATTTTTCTTGCTGGATGTTTCTCCAGAACATAGATATGGTATTAATGATCATGCAACCATAGCCAGTCCCTTTTTCTTGCTTTGGCTTTTGCAAGCAATTTGATATAAAACCTGGACTGGATTGTTGTTACCTCTGACAAGT
This sequence comes from Chaetops frenatus, assembly GCA_013400775.1. Taxonomy (NCBI): domain Eukaryota; kingdom Metazoa; phylum Chordata; class Aves; order Passeriformes; family Picathartidae; genus Chaetops; species Chaetops frenatus. The sequence goes on from VZTR01009153.1 coordinate 16,114, forward strand.
AGTCTAGGTCTCTGCTAAGCAATGACACAGATCCAAATTCTCTCTGTCTGATTTAGCATGAGGATTCCTATCAGAATCTCCAAGCAGACTGTACAACAACATTCTTCCACTTCTCTCAGATTGCATGATCTTTGCAAAGCCCCAGTTTGTGCTACGTTTGCAAAAGGCCACTCGCATTTCTGTGTCATGACCTATTTCATTAGTCTTCCTTCTCCTCAAGACTGTGCTTTCTTTTAGTCCTGGGAAAAGTTTCTCTACTTGGCAACTGAGTTAAAGACATTCTCATCTTGTTCCTGTTGTCTGCCCTAGGCATTGCAAAACCATGCATGGCATTCTTAGGCCCAAGATTAAAGATACAAGGGGAACATCTGCCAAGTAACTCACCCAGAAAAGGTAAAAATCCCCTGATCTTTCATCATTCTATAGGCTACCAGGACAACTAAAGCTCTGCCTCCAAGGATGGAAGCATTTTAAAGAATTACAACTCCCTCCAGCAGAGCCACAGGATAAGGGTAGGTGATGTCACTGCTTCTCCTTTCTCAGGCTGTACAGCAGATGAGAACTCAGGTGTTCCAGCAGAGCAGTCAGCAGGAGATACACCAGTAAATTCCAGGAGCCAATTGACTGGACAGCAACTTTTCAGAAAAGGACCTGGAGCTCCTGGTGGACACCAAGTTCAACAAGAGCCAGTACTGTGTCCTTGCAGCAAAGAACTGTTACATTTCCTTCCCTGCATTAGGAGGAATGTTGCCAGAAGGTGGAGAGAGGTGATTCTTCCACTCTGTTCTGCACTGGAGAGGTCACACCCGAGTGCCGTGTCTGTTTCTGTGCTCCTCAGTACAAGAAAGACATGGAGCTACTGGAGACAATCAAGTGAAGTAACACAAAGATGAAGGCACTGGAGCATTTCTCATATGAGGAAAGGCTAAGACAGCTGGAACTGTTTAGTTTATGGAAGAGAAGGCTCAGAGGGGATTTGATCAATGTCTACAAATATCTAAAATGAGACTATAAAGAAGAAAGAGCCATTGGTGAACAGTGGCAGGACAAAAGGCAGTGGGCAAAAACACAGAAGGTTCCCTCTGACTATCAGGAAACACCTTTTTACTGTGAGGATGACTGAGGACTGGAACAGGTTGCCCAAGTGGAGTAGAGTCTCCGTTCTTGGAGAAATTCAAAAGTCATCTGGACATAACACTAGCAGCCTGTTCTGGATGACTATGCTTTTGCAGAGGGGTTGTATAGGATGTTTTTGAATTCTGCATACCTGCAAGTCATGCCTTCCCACCTTTAAAACTGTCCACCCCTTGGTTTGCAGTGACCTCTTGGAATAGCCTATGGTGCAAAGAATGTTGCAGCAGTCTTGTAATGCTGTAACCTTTCCTCCCAGCAGACCTCCTAATGCCATGCATTTGTCTCAGGATTTATGCCAAAGGAAGCTGGCAGAATCCCAAGCAGAACCTCACATGGTGTTTTAAGGAGTCTCAGAGGCAACATGTGAAAAACAAACTCTCAACTACTGCTTTTTCTGGTAGCACAGCATTTCTAACCCCAGACAGGCCCAAATTTTAACTTCATGAGGGTAAGGAATAGTAATGCCAAGTTCCTCCCCATCTGAAAAGGACTTATATGGGCATGGTTAATGAAACTGAAATATACTCATTTTTTCCTTCATCCTGGCCTCTTCTTTGAATCACTGCTCTTATTTTACATTCTAGCCCCTAATTTCTAAGCTCATCACCACACACCTGCCCATTTCACCCCATGGATGCTCCTGTTCCCATTCTGAGAAATACAGATTGGGCATCTATTGCTCTTTCTGAGGACTAAAAAAAAGCAAAGACCAAGTGATAGTGAAAATGCTTGCAATTTGTACCAATTAAGATATTCAATTATCTACTTATTTGGTTCTCGTTCCAGTCCCTTAAGAGTTGTTATTTTGAGAAAATATTAACTTCCATTAAATATAAAAAGGGTTTTCTTTTAGGCAGAGAAATTTTGAATTTATCTGATTATATTATATTCTCAAAATCTAAAAGATTACTATAAATATGTCACCATTGTTAGTTTAATCTAACCCAACAGGTCGGGTTGAGGTAGAGGGATAGGAAAGGCCAGAACTATTCTAATCAGAGAAGACGGGAATACTTCCTTTAAAGGCTTCTCATCACATGATTGCTGTTCTGAGCTGAACCTCAGACAATGCATGGCTTCCTTTTCCATGCAGAAACATCGAGCTTCGAGAGAGTTATACAAAAGTTTATTTCCTGCAAATCAAGTTCTGCCCACACAGTTCACAGTCTACTCCAAGAAATAGGAGAGGATCCAATTGGAATAAGGAAATCTTCAGTTACTAACACTTCCATGACATTTTGATGTGGTAAATTTAGATTGTATTTATTACAGGACAAAGAATTTTGATGTATCTCTAAACATGAAATATGATCTCTTGGTGAACCACCATTTAAAAAGCAGTTTCTGTTCAAGTGTTCTTTGGTGAGATTTCACCTGAATCAAAGTATCTGAAGTTTATCCAAGCTGAATCCCATAATCAGAGGGTAAAATCTTCCTAACCTCTGAAGTAGAAGAGGACAGCAGGATAGCAATGGTGCTTACTACAGCATTAATTGCTTTCCTAGTCTGTGGAGATAGAGTTGACAGAAGCCTTTTAAAAGCTGAAAGATACCTAGGAAAATACAGGGACCAAAGTTCTGGAGTAATTTGGCAGAGGAAGCCAGTACAGAACAACAATAATCTGGGGTATTTGTTCCTGAAAAGCTGCAGTCAGAGCTAAGGGCCCATAGGAACATTTGACAAGAGCAAAGGTGATCAAAGGAATGGAGAAGAAACATTATAGTAGATTGACTTTAGTTTCTGTTCAATTCTTAGTCATCTCTTATATCTATACTCTCTGATTACTGTTAAACATTATTTTTTGTTAATTTCTTAGTCATCTATACATCCTTATTATGAGGGATATCAGACAAACAAATCTCTGGTCTCACACAGTGAATTTTTTCTTATATCCTTGTATTGGGGACAGAGACATGAAAGGCTCTACAGCTCATTAGTAGTGTCTTGTGATACAAGAACTAACTTTAACTAACTAACCTTACTCTCTGCAAAGAGAAACCATTTAAATATTAAGTATTAAACATTTTTGGCCTTTACAGAACTCAAAAAGGTAAGCGTGTCCCTTCTTTTCTTGAACTGACAAAACTATCTTTTCTACTGCTCTGCTCGTTGAACCTATGAAGACTGCAGGACCCAGACTGTGTAATTTTGAAACTATAAACATTAAACAAAATACACATAGTTTTGAAAAAATGCATTGCAAACCAAATATTACTGCAAGGGCTAAATTCTTTTTTAAGTAGAACATCAACAATAGGAAGCCATTCAAAAAATAATTCCAGTGATCCTTTCAATGACTCTTCTGTAGCATGTTGTTACTGTTTTTCATGCTTCATCCCCTGTGGCCATAATAAAAGCAAGGTATTTAGCT
>VZTR01009153.1:19738-30810 GCA_013400775.1 Chaetops frenatus
GAGGAGAACAATCTCTACAGCTTCAGGTCCCCTTTGCTTGTGGATTGCACAGTAGTGCAGCAGTGCTAGACATGCAGCTACTCAGTTTTTCTTCCTATTCTTCTTAGGAATAAATTGAAGTATAATGTTTACAGACATTAGAGGAAAATAAAACAATATTTGTTTTTGGATCACAAAAGACAAAACCCCAGGTCCCTAGACAGAGAAAACATTCCCCACTTGGTTAAAGCAGCATGTGTAAGCCCCTACACCTATGGCTGAGAGTGAAAAAGCACACCAGAAGGTAAAGATGCAGGGGTAGAACTGATTCCTCTCAAGCAACTCTAAGGCTGCTGGCTCTTACATCATCCAAGACTGTTCACGAAAGGGAAATAACTAAGTGTATGAGAGAACAAAAATTCCTGAAAATATGACCAATGGATACATCAGTTTTGTAGTGCAAGAGCATCCCAGGGCATGCAAGGGAAAACAGAGATGCAGTCACACACATCCACAGCTTGTCTTTGACTGTATTATCCCTCTCTCCATACAAATAGCAAGGACTTCGCCTATGGTAATTAATGGAAGTTATCCCAATGCCTGAGTAGTAGGAGTGCAGTGTGGAGTGAAACACCTAAGCAAAGGAAATGATACACAGACATTTGAATCACAACCCCTTAAAAGGAGTTTTGCAATGCTTTGATAGCACTGCCTTTGCCCTCTCAAAAAACATGTTTAATTATTTTCTTCATTGTTGGATTTTTTTAGGAAAATATTTGAAATAATTAATTTTGAAATGCTGCAGTGAGCATTTCAATTACTATTATCCACTTCCTCCTTTGTCATACTCAGGGACTGATGACAATCAGAGAGCCCAGATGCCAGTCTGTGTATTATAGTCTCAGCCAGGGTGTTTGGTTCCTTGGTGAGATCCACAGGCAGTTTTTCTGGCAGCTCTCAAGTTGTCCCTGCCTAGAAAATTATTAAGGCTGTCAATTGACTGCTCAGACTACCTTGTTCTGGACATCTGGGCTCTTCTCCTCTTCCCTAACTTGTAACAGAACAGCTGTTCTGTTCATGTACTGCACTTGTGCAAATGTGCATTCATTCATTTATTAGCAAGGAACTGAGAAAAGCATGTTTATATAGGTCCCTTTTAAGTCACAAAACATATGGTTATCCCCTAGCCTAGCATGATTTCCCATAAATTGGAGAGAAAGTTTCCAAACAAATAGACAGAGAAATAACCACAGAAAGCCATATCTGAGAAAAGGTCTCTGCACACGTGTAGGTGTGCAGCAGGTGATGCATATTGTCTGTTGGTTTTCTCTGGAATCTAAAGAAAATTTGTTTTAACATGTGCCTAATAAAGTTGCCAGATACTCTGTAAACACCAGCTCTGACCCTACCCACCTCTTTGACTTCCTGCACAGAATTTCCTCTGCATCAAATGGGCCAGGAACACTTCACACATGGCTGATCTCTCAACAGCATTTCCCTTAAATTGTTTATTACTTCTTAAATGCCACAAAGGTTTCTGAGGTTGTGTGACACAAAGGGAAAAACATTGTCCCTGTCTTGTAAGACTTAATCTAAATAAAACAGAACTCTTAGTGCAGACATTCAAAGTAATACCACACAGCACAAATAGATGAAAGGCCAGGCTCAAAATTTCATCACTCAGTTCTGCTATTATCTAACATTATTGCAGAACATGTGTGCTTTCAGTAAGGCCAGGTGTATGTGTAACGATTTTCTTATATTACCCACATCAAGACAGAAAGTGATGAAAATCAGACCTGTTTGACATAGCCATTCTGTCCAAAAACTTAGCATGGATCACACAAAATCACCAGGTGCTATAATTGAAGTTGTGGCTTAATGTTTTCAAGAAAGTTTGGACTAAATGCACATGGAAGTTACTGGAAGCTTACACATAGATATCTAGCACTCAGTCACTATTTCTGTGCCTGGTCATGCTCAGTAATGCACACGCTTAAAAGGGTAAGAATTTGGAGGAAATTTGCTTGTGTTTACAGCCGGGAGGAGAAGGCAGTCAGGTAGTTATTGAGGTGCAGATGACACTTTGTAGGTTTCCAGCCTAGCCTGCTTCAAGGCAACGTGTGCATATACCTACATGCTTTGAGAAGTAACTTTACCCCAGCAAATGGGCACAATGATGAGAAAGAAGTGAGCAGAATTCCAGGCACAGCTGGAATAAGTAAGTTATGACTGCAAGGAAGCTGGAAATGAAACTGATATGGGAAAGTCATTAAAAGGATTCAAAAGCAAAAATGTGGTCTAAAGCGTCATTTCCCAGAGAAAATGGATTGGATTGCTAGGACAGAATGAATTGAAAAATCTGACTATTGAGATGTGTGAAGTACCCGAGCTCTATTTCTGTCAGATGTGCTGCCCTAGACCAGCTTACTGAGAGGATGCTCCCTCTGCAACAGGGCAAGGATACCTAGCTCAGATGTAAACCTAAGGATAACCTGCCTGGGTATTTTGCTTTTTATGCTTCATGGTATTTCAAATCCTGGTCTAAATTCCCATAAATGAAGAACAAACATGACTACTGACTGCCTACACATGCCCATCTGCTCAGATGGCACAGCTCCCACTAACAATTTAGTTGGACAGTTTCACTAAAGTCTAGGTGCCAAACCAGCATACGTTTCACAAAGATAAGTCTGTATGACACTACAAGCACCATTTCCTCTGCAATATTCCCTTGTCTGGGACAGGTTTAAAGATTAGCCATCTAATGTTTCCCTGTTAGCTTAGTTTCATAGGGAACTAGATAATGCAATCACAGTGTTCAACTGTGTAAACTAAATCCTTACTAGACCAGAGAAAATCTCCACAAGTGGTTGTTGTCTTACCTGTGGGAAAAGCTACTGTCAGAACTTCACTGGTACAAGACAAAATCCATAGTAAAGAGGACAGCTGCTCACAGAACAACTTGGTTTTGATCACAGTTCTCATCAAAGTATGTGACCAAACCAAATACCTGAAGGCAAATACTGAAGAATCCCAAAGAGTTTATAAGCATTTCTGGCCACCACTCAAACGCTCCATGTGTGCAGCAGAGTAAATTGGCAGCACACTCAGCTTGCACAGGGCAAGCACAGTGCCATCCACCTACACGTCGCAAGAGTGCATCAGAATATCTGCTGGGTTTTTCAGATATTGTAAGTTCCTCAGTAATTTCCTAATGAATCCTACAGAACTTGCAAAACTCAGCAAGCTCTCTCACATTTTTCCGAATGTTCAGTGTCATCCATCAAACATTTGGCCACAGGAGAAAACCTGTTCAATGAACAAGTCATGAACTTGTACAGTGTAAAAGAAAGGCCTATATGACAGCTCTCTGTGTCTGGTACAGTCCAGGCCAAGTACCTTGAGTCATTTCACTGTTAAGGCTTCTTGCAAAGTTACACAGAAAGTCTCAGTCAAAGACACATTGAACTCTAAAGACCAGTGGCAGCAAACTGAGCTGGTTTTCAGTCTCAACAAATGGCAGTGCAGAGTGGAATGAGGAAATACAGGTTAGGTTCCAACCAGAGTGATAACAAAAAGTGACCGGTGCCTACTGGCCAGGAGAGAGGGCAGTAATTTATTTTTTCAGCTTCAAAAGAATCCCAAATCCACAAAATTCTCAGCATAGACAGGTGAGCTCTACAAAGCAGCTGCTGTGGTAAGGGATAGAGAGAACTACATTTGTGCTGGCAGTGCTGATGCAACCACACAAAAATCAGTCCCAGCTGTCCTGGCTAAGAACTGGGAGGAACAGGACACAAANCAAAGAGAACTGGATTAACAGTACTGAGGGAGATGGCCAGCACCCATAGCATGCAATTAATATCATCCTGGCAAGAAGAAGGAACATCATCCCATTTCCTTTCAAATGCACTGTAGCCCCAGATTATTCACCTCTACCAAGAAGTCTGTGACAAGGAGCAAAATTTAATCCAGATGTCTGAACTGTCTGGATATCTGTATTGGTATCAAGAGTATCTGTGTTCCCACCATGAGACCTGCCTGAAACAGGAACCTTCCCAAATTAGTATGTTGCTGTCAGAAAAGGCAGACTGTCCTTACAACTCAGAATTCTTTGAGAAATAATTTTTACTGGTTTAAAATTGCCATTTTGTACAATAGTATTTTGATTTCATTGTGGTTTTTGTTTGCCAGGAGAGGCGATTGAAGCAATAACATATATTTTCTTCATCAAAACTAACTTTAAGATTAGCATTACTGTCACTGGTATTCTATCCTGGAAAGAGCATTCCCATTACAAATAGTGGATTTTCCAGGTATATTGGCTCTTTTGACCTAGTTGGATTAAATACAGCACTGTTTCTATTTACAGGTAGTTGATATACTACAGAATAGCTTCACTGGAGTTTTGCGTGTGAACAGTGTCACTGGCAGTGAGAAACAGACAAATACAAAACAGACCAACAAGTTACCATTTTGATTTTTCTAACACATTCCTTGTGTTTTCTGAGAATTGTTTACTTTACTCTGTTAGATAAAATTGGAGAAGATTTTTGACGGATCCAATTTTGGTGGCAGTTACTCCTCAAACTAAATCAATAACTAACAATCTTTAATAGCGAAGCTCTTCCAGTCTGAATGGCTGCAGTGCATGTGCATAAACTGCAGTTAATGTTTATTGTATACCAAGATGGAAAAGCTAGACTTCAGATTGTGTAACTTTCCATAACACAGTTTCCCTGAGGAAACAGCTCAACAAGCAGTCAAGGAAAGGGAGGGTGAGTGCAGCAGATCTGTTTCTCTCCAGCTTGAGATGCAGATGAGGCCCCACCCAGCAAACCAAACCTTTGGCATTCATCCACATGATCCTCCAGGCTAAGGAAAGAGGAGCCATGAAACAATATGCTGCTGCACAAGCCCTCCTCAGCGTTTCATTCTGGTGCTTGCTTTCTCACAGAAATAAACTGCCCCACATGGCAAACACGGCTGTCGGGCTTATGGTCCCCATAACTGTAAAGTAGCCATGCAAACCTGGATTCCAACATGCCAGCTTTTGCCCTGTTTCAATATGGCAGAAGCTACAGACTTTTTTTATCCATTCCTCACTGTGTTCATTGTTCTGGACACAAACAGAGTAGACTCTCCAACACAGACAGAAACATATTCTCTTCCTGAACCTAATTATCAGTCAAGCAACAGGAAGACTCTCTCATATGAAATTTAAGAAGTAATCAGAATTCCCTCAAATGACAAGACTTTTACTGCAAGATCAACGTGCAAATAATTTGGTAGAACATCACCATCTGGTGGATACACCCACTGACAATTTGACTTAAATTTTTTCTTTATTTTCCTGGTAGTTCTTCAGCACACTGAATAATATTGCATCATAAGGTCACAGAAAAAAATACATTCAATCCAGCCATTGGCAATCTTTAACTTCTTAGGACAAGACACAAATCTGCAAAAAAGGAAGAGGGGTGCAGAAAATTCCTGTCTTCATATACCATTGTAGGTGTAAATCGAGTCCAGACAGGTGAGGCTACTCAACAACTCTTCCAGGCTGCCGTGGAAAGATCCTATCCTTTGTGAAAAATAGCATACACCTCCTCCAAAGTCAGAGAGAAAACACTACTCTGCTACCAGTAGGTTAAACAGTGCATTCCACACCAAAGCTGAGATTTCTTTTTCCTTTTACTCTCAGAACTGAGCAATTGGTCTCACTGTTGATAGAAATCATCTGCTTTGCACAGTCTCTACTCCCCAGCATGTCAGCAAAGTGCAAGATGCCACCCTTTCCACAAGCTCTAACTGGATAGCGGAGAAAAAGGGGAGGAAGGGAAGCCAAAAACATCCATACTGTCTATGAAGGAATTCTGTCAGTTGAAAATTGGGTTCCCTAAAAACACCATCTGCCCTTAGACCTTGCATCTCATACCACAGAATCACAGAATGGATGAAGCTGGAAGGGGGTCATCTGGTCCAACCTCCCTGCTCAAGCAGGGCCATCCCAGAGCACAAAGTTGCATCCAGATGGTTCTTGAATATCTCCAGTGTGGGAGATTCCACAACCTCTCTGGACAATGTCCAAGGTCACCTACACAGTAAAGAAATTCTTTCTCAATTCAGGTGGAATTTTTGGGGCTTCCTGGGCATCAGTCTCTGCCCATTGCCTCTACTGTCCTATTGCTTGGCAGCACTGAGCAGAGCCTGGCTCCGTCCTCCTGGCACCCTCCCTTCAGATAGACATTGATGAGGTCCCCTCTCAGCCATCTCTTCTTGAGGCTGAACAGGCCCAGCTCCCTCAGCCTGTCCTCATAACAGAGATGCTCCTGTCCCAGACCCACAGGTCCTTCTCTGCAAACCTGCCAGGTCAGCCCTCAGCCTGTGCTGGTGCCCAGGCTTATTCTTCTCCAGGTACAGGACTCTGCATTTGCCTTTGTTAAACTTCAAACTGTTCTTCTCTGTCCATCTCTCCAATCTGTCTAAAACATGATGCTGAATATGGTATTTTCTGTCTACTTTATTTTCTTCTTGTTGGTGTTTAGTTTTAACCAAAAACCCTATCAAAGAAAACATATATATGGCAGTCAAGATAACTTTCTCATGGCATTATAAAAACCCAGGGGTTTTTGGTCTGTTTCCCATTTGTAGGAACTCTGACCCTACAGTTTCATGTAAGCCCTGTAGAAATGAGCCTTGTGTGATCATTCTCTGTGTCTAGATGTTTGTCTGCATGTCCACCTGCAGCTTTCAACCAAAACCTGAGAGAAGGTAGTGGTCTCTACATCCATTATGTTGTGGCAAGTTCCATGTAACTATGCTGACACATAAACAAAGGGATGGAACTTAGACCATCAAGGAGACTTGTACAGCACAGAGCCTGTAGAGAGTAGCTCAGACTCCCAGAGACAAAAGTGCTCCAGTCACTGAAGAAAAGTATGAACAAGTTCTTGTAAGACAATTAAGGCTTCTGTGCTTCCAAACTAAATACTAAACCCCATAGCTCCCCATTGCAAATTACCCCAATGCCTTTATACTCTTTGTAGTTTACTCTCTTGTTTCACGGATCCCTTAACCTGGCATGTTTAAACACTATATTATACTGAAAGCAGTAGTTGCTTAGCAAAGAAAAAGCATAAAAATCAAACTGATTTCATTAGAAATGTATGTTGAACAATTTATAACATAATATTGCACAATATTAAAGCAGAGGTAAGAGTAATGCAAGAAAATCTTTTTGGTGAGATTTTAAATGATGAAATAAAAACCCACACAACCACACAGCTGCTTCATACTGTGGTTGTCAGAAGTTTGTACTGTAAAGTTTCCATGAAAGCCTGTGATAAGCAGTGACAGGTTGAAGTAAGGCTCTACAACGACTCAAATAAAACTTGAAACAATGACAAATAATGGATTTCAAAATAAGAATTTTCAGGCACTACCAGAAAAAAAAAGAACACATCTTTTTTAAATAACATAAAACAGTACCAAGAAATGGGTAAAAACTAGCACTAGCACAGAAAATCAAGAGTTAACAGCAAAACACTGGTTCTTACTTGTGAGTGTGTGGGAGGTCCCAGGGCAGGATATGACCTGAGAGACAACCCTGTATGCTAAAAGATTGTAAAGTCTCAAGGAGAATCAAAACACCTGAGCAGTGTTTGAAATACCTAAAGTTTTATAAGATATTTAAAACAAAAGATCTTCTAAAGACAGAAGATGACAGGAAAAGAGGATCAATAGCAGATCAGATAAACACATCCTTAAGACACTGTCAATAAAAAGAAGCACAGTTTTTATTCATTGTTGTAGCAAAAGCCACTTGGAAAAAAAAATGTTTTAAAGCAATTAAGCAATTTTACAGAAATAGTCTGGGATTTTGTGCAAAGCGAGAGAGACTCCACGCTTGCCTCATCTCCTAGAAGCATCCCATATTCTTAGATGTGACGTTGCCATGACAACCACAACTTGGTGACCTCGTTATTTCAACCTAATCCTGCTTTGAAATTATAGTTGCTCCACCCTTTTGCCTGGCTAGCCTGATAACATAATCATTGTAAATGAGGATGGAAAAACACAGCAGGATACCATTCCCCCAGTGACATGGGACTAGTCTCACCTTATCAGGGAAACAGAGCAACAATTAAACTGCCCAAATCTAAAAGCCTGAAAGTAGATTTTTATTTTTGTTGTTGTCGTTGTTTTGTTTGCTATTCTATTTTGAGAAATAAATCTAATAGCTTGTCAGTGCAGGGATTCAGTTTTGAATGGGGGCTTTTGGGGAAATTCCTTTTAATTTAATTTAATGTCTTTATCAGGAAATTAGGCAGTAATAAGGGGTAGTTCTTCTTAATTATGCATTTGTTTTGACTAACAGCTGGAGGAAGATTTAGGATATAGACGAAGAGTAAGGACAGAACTTGTTTAGCAAATCAGATTTGGGTTTTTAAGTTCAAGCTTGCCTTGCTCTATTTAAACTGGTTAAAGCAGTGAGTACTACAAAATCCCAGCTGCAGACATTGTGGAAATACTATGTTTGCTCACATGTCACAGGTACATTACTGTCATTCTGCACTTATTACACACGTGGACAATAACCATACTGGTGCTGTTGCAGATTTAAAGGAAACACTTTCTTGGCTCCTTGGGGAGGTAATTCAGTTTTCTATGTATATAGGACATATGAAAGCTAGATGAGGAAGAAGGGAAAGACATAATTTTAAAAGAACATAAATTTAGAGTTGTTGGAGTATGATCCAACTGAAGCGCCATAGATTTTAGTTCCAAAATAATTTTGGGATTGTCCTTACACACTTGCATCTCCCTCCAGTTTCTGTCAAGGCAGTCTAATTTCTCCCTTTCCTGGTGTCTGCATATTTTAATCTGTTTGGGGAGATATTTTACCTTGGAGGTTGTGATATTGCATGAGACTTCTTGAAGGAATACCCTGCACAATGAGGCAACTAAATTTGTAAATAATGGTCACTATTACAAGAAGATGACAAAAGGGAAGAAATACAAGCTACTTTGCCAGAGAAGTACAAAGAACTATTAGCTTGCTCAGTATGGATACAAGACTTCTGTTATTACGGTTATTTTCAGAAGAGTAACAAAGATTTCCTCAATCCTAACCTTATGTGCCCCTGCCAGAAAAGGGGCTGAGTCAGCCTCTGAGGATATGAACTCATGATTCTAGAAAGAAACTCTAATATTTTAACATTTGGAGAGCTGTACTGCTAAATTGTTCTTTCCAGCTTTCATGTCACAATAGAAAAGTTGGGTGATGCCCTCGAAAATCAGTCACCAAGGTCTTCATGCACAAGCAAAGGTACCTATCAGCCACCCACAGATACAGTGACCAGCCAGGAAAACCTTTATCTAGAAAATGCTTTATTTACAGCATAATCACAAGTCTATTAGATGTCTGAGGTAGCTAATGAACTAGTAAGGCAAATAAAAATATAATTTCTGTAAGGCACAAAAATTTTTTTTAATCCTGCTGCAGCAGTGTTTGGGGATAATTTTCCTAAATAACTAATACAAAAATTCCAAAGCACTATAGCCCTGCTTAACACGTACAACATGATGATCTGAAGATAGAGCTCTTTTCTCTGTGCCTTGAAAACACCTCTGTATCCAAAAGCATCTGCAACAGACAGGGCTAAACCACCACTTGCCTCTGTTTGAAAACTTGCCACTCCCAGCGGAGAAAAAGAAACCATTGACAGCTTACACAGTCACCTTCACATCGGATCAGCACAAGGTGTCTCAGGCACAGAGAACGCAGCTTTTCTTCACAAAACAAACAAACAAAAAGAAAAGGAAACAGAAAAAAAAAAAACACCCAAACAAAACCACAAATAAAGAAAAGAAAGGGAGACAGATCGCCAAAACACACAGTTCATTTCCACCATGAAGTGACCCATTAACACACCCCTGGCCTTCCTTCCCTTTCAAATGGGGTACTTTGCTGCCAATATCTAACCATTAAATAATCAGAAGAGAAGAAATGTGAATGTAATCGTTAGACCTTTTTTTTCTTGAGTTGTTCAGCAGGGGTTAGAAATCAGTCTCCATTAAAATATTTTTCTTAAGCTCTGTTGAATCCCATGAGCAGAGAATAGACATGAGTAGGAGATGTTTTTACAGCACTGCAGCAAAGGAAGCAGGTTTTCCTTCACTAAAAGGCCAAAGTTCATTTTCTTAGAATAGCAGCATACATTCCAAAATGGTGCCTCACATTTACCAAGAGCTATCAGGGAACAAGTGAACAACATTTATGTCCAGATTCAAATTTAGTTCTCCTACATACAATAGGAAAAGGCCAGACCATTCAATACTTAATCAGGTTTGGAGTCTGATTTTTCCAGCCTTGCTTGAGATCACCATATATCTTGTGCAGGCTGATTAATCCCTCTAACTACTGATTCTAACACATGAACAGGAATCTAGAAGCCCCAAATGAAATTCCAAGCAGGAAGTGTACTTTGACAATTGATTTTTGCATCTCTAGTCTAACTCCTTAATCTATTACAACCCAGTTTCCTGTACTTTTTTAAGAAAAATGAATATATTCTCCCTGTTACAGTTATGGTCCTGGATTGAACAGCAGCTAAAATCATTCTGTATTCAAAACAGCTAACATAGTGGGGGGAAAAGAATTACAAACTCTTCCTTGTGCAGTTAAAAGTGGACAGCATAGCTGACCTCTTGCTGAATTTGGGGGACACAACTCCTTACTGACCCTGCTACGGAATCCGTAGGTATGGGGTTTTATAGACAAAAAAAAATTTATTATGTACAAATGATTTTCTGCTTCGTACAAATTTAAAACTAAAATAAGAACAAAGCTCTGCTTCTCTCCTAGATCAGTAGTGACACCTAGTGACTGAGGACTAAAGGAACCACACTCAGAGGAACCGATTTGCACTGGGCTGGATCACACTACAAAAACTGCAGGGTGTGGCAAGACATAAACCAAATAAAAGATGACATTAGCTATGGGGTGATTTAAATTTACACAGAAACGCTACATCTGCTTTAAAGAACAATGTTCTGCAAATCAAAAAGAAAGGAAGGGATGTTTT
>VZTR01009153.1:50336-127872 GCA_013400775.1 Chaetops frenatus
AAAGCAGTACATAGGAGAACCACAACAAAAAGTTAGACTCTTCCTAGTCTCTTTGATACTTTTGATGTTGTCTCTTACTTTAAAATCAGAGCAGTGTCAGTCCTAACTGTAAGATTTTCAAAGGCACTTCAAACAAAAACATCAAATATTGAAATTGCTTTAACTTCTCACCTTCTCTTCCATCAGTGAGTTCACTTCTTTCTCCTCCCATACGCACAAGTACATGCAAACACATTCTCACACGCACATGAAAAAAGCACCAAAAATTAGAAAGAGTAAACATTTTTTAATGTAAAAATACAGAAATACACTCTCATAAATGTGAAGCTACGGTGGCTTGAAGTCTAAACATTCAACACATAATTTGTAACTTTAATCAACACATCTCATTTTGCTAATGCGTACTGACTGGCTGCCTGAGTGCTAATGAGCGTCCCTGAATGCTAATGGCTCTGTGAAACTAGATGGCCTCTGAGCATCACATGGATTATCTGAAACTTATTTGCATCTCAGATTCCCAGCACCATTCAGCTTCACCTCCCTTTGACCTTGACATTTTATAAACCAGGGAGAACAGTTGTTATGAAAGAAAAGCCAAAACTGAACCAAAAAATTCAGGCAGGCATATATCCATCTAGAATACATTAGAAAAAATTTAATGAGTTGAATATTCTCACACTAGAATATGGTCACTGTAAGTTGTTATACATCTTATCTCCCTTTTCTTTGAACTCTAATGCTTGCAAGACATATGCTCAGGAATACAGTGTGTGTAACTAGGAAATAATAAGACAAGGATTGTGAGAAGAGTTAATAACTTTTAGAACTAATTGATTTGCCAGCAATTAAGCATATTAAATGTATTATTGATTACTGAATGTATAACTGAATGTATTATGAGGAAACAACATACATATATCACAAATTCAGCACAGTTGGAAAAAAAAAGACAAGGCTTCAGGTACACAAGACCTCCTTCAAATCCTATGCCATATATTAAAATTGTATATTCCCTTTTCTCCAACATATAACATTTATTTGGTGATTGTCAGGTTTGTCCTGTAACTTCACAAAAGCCCCACCATCCTGTTCCAGTGAGTAGGTATTGCATCAGTGCCTTGCTTGAAAGGGAAACCTCTACTCAAGGTATTATTTCACTACTCTGCATATCATAGCACCCTATAAAAAGTCAGAAATATTTTCCCTGAAAGTTTTTTTTTCTTTATAAATTGGGTTTCATGTTGTTTTTTATTTTTTTCCTGTGAAGAAATCCATAGATAAAATATATAAACATGCACACACAGAATTAAATCTTTTCAGGAAAAGAAACATTCTTGTCTGTAAAGCGACATAAAAATTATAACAGAAGAATATGATGCAAATATCATTTTAAAATAAACTCTCTTTGTACTTTTTACTATCCTCATAACGTTCTGATAATCAGATCTGTTTCTCAGCTTGAAATACAGTGGAAGCACTTGATATATTGTTAAAGTCAAAACCCAGGAGAGGCCATTAGATCATCTGGTTTGATCTCTGCAATGCACAGTCCATTTGACCACCAAATTTAATATGGAATCCTTAAGATGTGGTTGACTCAAACATATCTCCCAAAAAGGTGTATGACTTTGATCTGAGAACTTCAAATCATGGAATATCCACACCTTCTCTGTGTTTGGTTTGCAATGGCTTAATCACTTCTCCTTTTAAATTTATTATGATAGAAGCTTTTGATACATGGAGAAAAATAAATAGACCTGTAGGCTTCTGTATCTGCTCTTCCATCCATCTGAAAACACTACCATTGGCTACCTTATCCAACAAGTCCTTTTTCTTTTAATATTTACATTTTCTCCCATCAGTTCTTCTGAATTTTGTCTAGTATTTCAAGATTTATTAAAAATTACCAGCATGCCAGATGTCTTTTTAGTTCTTTAAAGACTGTTTGGTACAAATTATCTGCAACTCTTAAAGTGTTTATCCTTTAACGTCTATCTATGCCCTGAAAAGCACTTTCTTATCCTTATGGAATGCAAACACATAGCTTTCCAAGTACAGAGCAGAAATTCTTACTGAAAATTTCTACATCATCTTTATAATTATTAAGTATTAATTTATCTCCAGTTGGTAATGGATCTATAACACCCCTAGGATTTCTGTGACTCTTCATTATGATTATCTTTTGGTTTCTCCCCTATTGTCCTTGGATTTCTTACAAGTTTTTTGGATTTTTTATCTTCTAAATGATGCGTACTGCCATTTATTTACCAAAACTACTTTTCTGTAACTATATAAAATGCCATGTCCTACAACAAGGCAGCTGACACCATGAAACCATCTCCAGAGACAGTTAAATAAAAATCAGGTTTGGGTAAGACTGAATACAAGTATTTCAAAGACAAAGCCCAGGGGGATCATGGAATCTTATGGGAGAATGCAAATTGGTATCTAAAACAAATTATATCGCTTCACAATCAGGAGGCCTAAGAGTCCTGCATTAAAAAGGTTATGATTTAACCTTTCTAAAACACAAGTTAGAAATAGAAATTTGGTGAAGCAATAAGAGTTGACATTGTAATGAATTTTAGCCCATCCTAATAAGGATGAGTGTGATGCTTGTTAAAGTCATACATGGTAGGTATCAGCACCTGTCACAACCACACCAAGAACATGTAAAGAAAAAACTGTAATGTAAGAAAAAAGCTAAAATTTTAGCAGAATAAAGTCTGTGTGAGTAATTTTATTGGAGAAGTTAATTCTGGGTGCATGCCTAACACTTTGTGTAACTAATTCTCAAATACAAAACTGTACATTACAAGTTCGACAAAAAAATGAATAAAAATTAAAGCATCACAATCTATAAACCTATTGTAATAATCAAACAAACATAATAGCATCTTGGACTGATAAGATTTATTCATAAGATTCCCATTAATACTACTGGGAATTTATTACAGTAAAGCTCCTAAGCAGTAATGGTAGAAAATACTCCATAATAAACTACATCAGGTGATGTTAATTAATTTTGGAGTCTAAAATAATTGCATTTCTATTCTTTGCCTTCTTATGTTATCAAAAAAAATATTAAGGATCTGAAAAAAATTAATCTAAAAATGTAAACTTTAATTAATTTTACAATTTCCAAATAATTTGGTACTATATTAATATGACATATACAAAAATAGTCATATCAGATATTTAAAGAATTTTGTGAAGATTTAATTAGCTTGACAATTTTCAGCAGCTTGTCATCTAATCCCATAGTGTAGTCCTCACTACTTCTCACTTCCCTGTAAGTTGCCTGAGTTTCTCTCACATCAAGCAAGAACCCACACCGTAGGTTGGCTTTTGCAACCATTTATGAGTTGTTGTGGTGAGTTATGTAAAGCGAACAAAGGACCTTGCCAGAAACTTAATTCTCCACTGTTTCTGACAAGACTCTTAAGGTAGACAAAAGTCAATTCTTCATGCTGTGTTACCTGTGCTGTGTTACTCCAGATCAGGGACACCTGTAAGAATCCCAGCAGGACAGCAAAGCTATTCCAGGCAGAGCCCTGGAACAGGGACATGGGACAATTCACTCTTCTCAGGCCTACTATTCCAGGCTTTCTTCAGACTTCTATTAACTTCAGCTCAATTCAGATTCAAGTTTGGAGTTTTTCCCTACATGGGTGCACCAGCTAACAATTTTAAATGTTAAAAGACAAAAAGAATCAGGGAAGTCAGTGGTATATCATCAGATTATTCAGCTACTGTGGGAATGTGGGAGAGGAGAGGCAATGATTGCCTGTTGGAGTTTAATCTGTGCCTTGATCAACCTTTGCATCTGCCACTAACATTTCTGCTACCTCCTGGCTCAAGCAGCCAATGTCAAACACTACCTACTGGAGGTGTTTTAAGAAACATAAACAGGACTACTCTGAACCTGACCTACAAAGAAATTTTCAATTTCAGTAAGAGACACTGTATTGATTATCATGGAAAGCATTTATTGTTATAAATATTGTGTTATTCACAAAATAGAGCAGCAGCAATGTCTTAAAATACTCTTGTCCTACATTCTGGCATATGGACAATCTCAGTTTTACCAGCACAACCTTCTGTGGGCCACATTCAAAGCTAGATCAGGAAACTGATGCAGGCTGAATGAAATTCAAAAAACCCCAAATAATTAAATACTAAAGCTAGATCTGGCCCAAAAAATCCCCTTTTGCTATATTTATAACAAGGGTACAGGCTGCATCAGAGCTAACTTACCCAACTCCTCAAAAAAACCCAACCTTTCCATTTTCTTTAAATAACTTCTATATTCTGTGTATTTTATATGTAAGAAAGGTATTTTGAAAGTTTTCTGTTCTTTAAATATATTTTCCTTTATTTTCTAAGAATATATTTCCTGTGCAGGCAACCCTGAGGAATGAGTAAATTCAGGCAGTTTCTGAGCTAATTTCTGCCCAGGTTAGATATCTCTGGAGCTTTGGGGTTGTATATGCACTGCTCATTACAGTAGACATGAAAATACTGGTTTATAGTCTCTTGAAACAATTGTCTAGTTCTCATGAAAACACATTAAGACCAGCTACACCTTGTGTGGCTGAAAAATGAAGCTCATCCTTTTATGATTAATCTTATTATCTCTAATAATGGCTTTAGAACCTGTGGCACAAATAAATAATATAAGAATAAAATAACTCCATACAACACATTTTAATCCCAGTTTAACATACTCCTCTAGTAGGAAAAGAAATCCTATTAGTTTGTGATAACTTTGTGATATACAGAAAAAGATGTTTTCTTCATTCAAATCCTTCTCCTTTTCCACTTAAGACCTAAAGAGGAATAAGAGAACATGGGCAAATCTGCAATGAGGTAATCCACTGGCACACCAAGTACTTCTGTGAAATTTTACCCCAAAACATAAATTTTATATTTGCTGTGTGAAGATGTTACAGACTTTTTGGGCATTGACACTAGGGGTCTGCACCCCTAGTGTCAGTGTGTTACAGGTAAAACTATTTCTTTGCCTGTATAGTCTGTAAAGTATGAAAGCTTTATTGCTACCAACTGCATAATTTTGTGCACATTTATTCTGCAGAATAGTAAGCTTATAGTTTAAATTAATCTTTGGGAGACTTGATCTGGTTTTGATTTTGACCTAACATTTTAATTTCCAGTCAGGTCCTACTAAAAAACCACAGGAAAATTACTGTCAAATTTCTATATTTTAGCACTTCATTTAAGTTTTACCATTTATAGAAATGATTATAATTTCCCATAAATTCACAAACAGTAAAAATATTGAGATGTAATATCTTTTTTTTTCCTGACAAAATTTGAAAGTTTTAAGATCACATATCCATTTCTCAAAATCTTTTCATTGCATTCCTTATTTTTAACCTGAATTACCTAAAAATTACAGCAGTTACTTCTTAGCAGGAATGAAAGGGGACACGTTAATCTCTTTTACATACAAACAAGTCAATTTCTTTTATATACAAACAAACAAAAAATTCAAATTAAAAAAAAAAACTGTCTCAGCTCTTAGAAACAAGTAATTTTGTCGGTTTTCACTCAGTAGTTTTCCCCTGCCTCCCTCCAAGCAAACAGGGANAATTTGAAAGTTTTAAGATCACATATCCATTTCTCAAAATCTTTTCATTGCATTCCTTATTTTTAACCTGAATTACCTAAAAATTACAGCAGTTACTTCTTAGCAGGAATGAAAGGGGACAAGTTAATCTCTTTTACATACAAACAAGTCAATTTCTTTTATATACAAACAAACAAAAAATTCAAATCCAAAAAAAAACTGTCTCAGCTCTTAGAGACAAGTAATTTTGTCGGTTTTCACTCGGTAGTTTTCCCCTGCCTCCCTCCAAGCAAACAGGGAGACCATTAATTCTACAGTCAGCAGCTGAAACCAGTTAGTCTGACTTCAGACTTTACTGATCACATCCCTTGTGCTCAGTAAACCCCAGACTACAAAAGATATATCACCTTTCCTTTCTTACTAGGAATCAGCAGACAGGCCAGAACATTATTCCTAATACAAACATGCATTTTTAGCTAGACCATGCATCTCTATGAGTATTTCGATCTAAAATGCATGGCCCTATAAGGAAGGCAAGACAGAACATAGAGGCAATATTGAAAGCTACATATTATTTTTACCAATATGACTTTGTACATTCAAACTGCAGTGCCATGGATTTAACCAGTCACACCTCAGAGCATTGCAGAATTGCAAAACAGGAACAATCCTTACTGTAATTTAATTTAAAAGAAACATGAAAACAAAAAAAAGCTTTAGAAAATTTTGGTTCTCCTGACCAAAATCAAGACAATAAACTGGAAAAAGCAGTCTTGCCTCTCTGAAAGAGTTAAACTCTAAACAACTGCTAATCTAGAGACTTTACACCACACTAATTCACCAGCTTTTAGAGTCAGGTTAAGAACGTATTTAAGGACAGCCACTCAAACTGTAGGATCTGTGACCATTCTGGTCTAAGGGTGTAGAGAGAGGACAAGAAAGAGAGGGAAGAAAAGCAAGAACATCTCTAATAAATAATATTCAGAAGGGATTGACCATGCTGTGTGTTGTCAACATCAATGAATCAAACCCACCCATCACATGGTCACTCTGCAGCTTCCTATAAAGATTTTTATAAAGAATGGATCTTTTGACCTGCAGTTTATTTAAGATGGTGCATTTCTGTGGATCCAAACTTGACATTGATTTCTCAGCAACCCATGTGATATGGAAAGCCACTTCAGCTACAATACTGTAAAATGGTATTTTGTCACATGGTATTTTACAAAATTCTCATGGAAGAATGTGTGCGAGCTTTTTAAAATGCAAGATTCACCACAGGGGAAACAGCGGTTAGCTCTGCAAAGGAAAGAATGTCACATGGCTGAACACATTCTCTCATTATTCCCAGAAGCTAAAAGAGTAGCTAGAGGCAGAAAACTGACAATAATTATATTGCCTAGAAACTGACAGCATACATAAATCTACTGTATTAAGCCTTTACTCATTGATTTACTTTCCAAAGCTCATTTCAGCATTAGCCCAGAAGTAACACTGTGCAAGGCACTGCTCTTCAGTTTAAGGGAAATTTGGGTAAATTTTTCTTCCACATACTGTGATAATTAACGTTTTGTATGGTTGCTCTCTCTATCCTGTGGCAACCTGAATTGCCATGATTTTTGACTGCAATTTTCCTTCTTAGTAGATTGTCAGTAATACATGAAACAGAACACAGGTATGCTTAAAGTGAGAGTAATTCAGCCTTTGTTGAAACTGTTATATTTACAGCAAAAGTCTGAAGTGATGGCAAGACAGCTATTCAGTCCTGAATGTCTGTTTATGTCAAATCAGAAGAGCACAGTGCAATCAATCTAGACCCAGGAGGACCTTTTACTGAACTAATTTTTACATAACAGTGGAAAATCAAAAATTTAAGGTGTAACTAAGAAGGAAAAATAAAGGTTAGTGATGCTACAGAAAAGGTGTTAGCATGGTACTGTCAGAATGGCACATACGTGATCCTGAAATAACCTCAAAGGCCAGTAAATTTAAAGAAAATAACTTCCTTTTATTTGGATAGCAGATGCAGCCTGCACTATTACTGTTCCTTCAGACACTTGCTGTAAAACATCACTCACTGGTGGGTTCCCAGATGGAGCAGGGAAGCAGACAAGCCCAAGCAGCAGCTAAGGGAAAAAACCCAGGTTTTAAGCTTCCCATGTTTATGAAATCAGCATTGCTATTTTGCTGCCACTGCTAGAGTAAACATCATACCTTTGGCATAAACAGATTACTAATGCAATTAGAAGTCTGGAAAGATGCTCTATCAAATCAACTTATTACTTATGATGATTCTATTATTCTCAGATTTTTGTACATATTTTCATCCATTTACCTTATTTTGGATGTTGAATTATTAATATGGTACCATATCACTTAATTATATTTCAAAGTTGGAAAGAATATTAAGAATATTAAGACTTCTATAGCAATGTCTACTGCATATAGTACATTACCAAGTAAAATGCAATTTTTGGAGTGATGAGTGATTTTCTTCTATAAGTTTCGGGCTATACTGTCTCCTTAAAATAATATTAACAGGTTTGCATATTTCTCACTGCACAGGTATTTAGTGTTATTTGACCTCAGAATGAAGATGAAGAACAAAAAATTGAACTCATTTCAGTACCAGATATTTTCATGATGTTTTCATGAAGAGAGAGTGATAGTAACATTGTCTCTTTAATTAATCTACCCTATTAAACAGTTAAAAAATCCCCGTGCTCTTGCAGCAATTAAACTAACTTTTATAGACAATTCACTGATAAACTCAACTGTTTCAAAGTTTTCTAATATGTTGTCAATTAAATATTTGGTTGAGTATTACGTGCAGGTTGCCTACAGGTTGTGAGAAATAAGAAGATCTCATAAATATTTTGTTGACTTCTCTTAAAATATGTTATCCTACATAATATGTGATCCACAAGTGGAGACATAGAGGGTGAGGAGAAATTCTGGTGGTATAATATGTTGGAATTCTTTTTGTCTAGGGAGATTCTACAGGTTTTACTCCATTAATCCCTTCT
The DNA here is from genome assembly GCA_013400775.1 of Chaetops frenatus. NCBI lineage: Eukaryota > Metazoa > Chordata > Aves > Passeriformes > Picathartidae > Chaetops > Chaetops frenatus. Next base: position 58,953 of record VZTR01009153.1, read on the forward strand.
ACTAGAAAAAGCCACCCCCTAATATCCACTCTTATCCATTCTTTCCTCATTCATCCTTTAGTCAGGTTCTTTAGTCCTATCTCTGCACAGTTAAAAAGAAAATGAATCAATGAGAAGACAAGTGGGTTTAGAACCCAGTGAAATAAAAATCCTATCTCATGGAAAGCTACAGCAACCATCTGCAATCCTCACTGCATTATGCTGACAGGACTGAACAGCATAGAAAATTATGTACATTCAGAGAATATGAGGAACCCCCTACTAACCATACTGAACCACTTGAACAATGTCAGTGATGATGGTGGTAGAGGAAAAGGTTCACATAAACACTTGCAGGAGTACAAAGTGTTAAAAAGGAATGAGAGGTGTTGGAAGATAAGTTGATAGATATTCAAGATAGAGAGATTACATAGCATTCTGCCACAGGGTGAATATAGGAAAATTTTTCTTTTATCTGGAGCGACTAAATGATTTTCTTAAGTTGGTTGTAATTTGGCACAATACAGCTATGTTATGCAAATAAAAATGTTTATTCAGTGTTTTTGTTCTTCTGTTTTGTAGTTAGCAGCTCATAAATGCACATTATCTTAATATTTCATGCAATCCTTGGATTGCAAACATTCAGATAAATAGTATTGTCAAAGACAGAGTGGACTGGAAGGGAATTTGCATCCTATGTATTGACATTAATCAGTCTTTGTCCAATTCCATGAAGTCACAGCCTAAAGATGATTAATCTTTTGAAGTAAAAAAGAAAATAATTTTTTTCAACTAGTTCTGAATCAGTAACTAGCTCAAAAGACAAATTTCAGCATTTCTTGGTAAAACAGATGGGATTTTTTAAATCTGTTTCTTATAGAAAACCAAATTTGGTTTAGTCACAATGAAATTTCCTATTAAGTACTGGTAGTTTTACTGCATTTTCCCCATTTCCTTCTTTTTTAAAGAGGAAGAAAAAGGTGTACACTAAAGTTTCTTAAGGTGTACTTTCTTACTGTTTTCTGCATTTTATCTACATTTATGCATCAAAAACATTATGTAGAAATAAAGGAAGAGGACAAGTTTTTTCCCATCTGAAAAACAACTTTTGAAAGCTGATTGATAGTTTAATGTAATATACATAAAAATAAAGTATCTTTTCTCTAATTTCACAAAATGCACTTATAATCTATTTACTACTTTCAGTCAGCTTGAAACTCCTCATTACAGACTTAACTAAAAAAAAATAGGAAAATTTCATTCCATTAGTGTTAAAATAATCTAAACTGGCTAGTAATTTTGCCTAAAATGAAGCCTTTTAGACATTGCAAAGTATTAAATTACCTTTTCTTTTCCCTAAATGAGCTTTTAAAAAGCATCTGATCCTACTCATGACTTTACTTTCTCTCTTCTTAAAATAGACTGTATTTTAATTCCTCTGAAAAGAAAACTTGCTTTGGTAGATCAAGTTAACTACTGAACATAATTGCAGAAAAAAGATGTCCAAACCAGGATATCCATTGTGCATTTGAGATAAACAATCAAAACAATAAAACTTGAAACTTTTTGTGTCACTTTGTGTGCATGGATTAATCTCCCTTTTGAAATCTTTCAGTACACATAGGATTCTGCCTTTATGTTTAAATTATTTAGAGAATAGTTGCTAATATGAAAATTAGTGATTTTATTTTTGTAATGATACCACAACCACCTTGCTAAAGAATTTGATTAACTCCTTGTCAAAGACTTCTGTCTTATGCTTGGACTTTCAAGAAACCTTTGCAGAAAACTTCTTGCTTTGATTTTTGTATAGAAAACCAGTGAACTTACAGTCGTGAATTATTGCTTTGAAATACAGTATATTCATCCTAGTGCAAATTCAGTTCCAACTTACCCCAGTCAAGCTTTGTTTGCTTCCCTATACTTTTACTGCCGCAAGATATAAATTTATGTCTTGGGTGGTTTTAATTGATAAATAAGTGCCTATAGAGTGACATCTGATGATTAGCAGATTAAATCCATAGTTTCCTTTTGCTGTGTTCTAGTTTCTGGCCATGGCTGGGGCCATGACTAGATGGTCCTTAAGGTCCCTTCCAACCCAAACCATTATATTGAAAGCTCATTTTAGTCACCAGTAACTAAACAAGTAACAAGCACCCCTAGAGAAATCCCATGGCTTATTGCTCTAGAAGGCAAGGGGAGGCCAAGCCAGCTGGTCAGTATTGAAGCACCACTTCCAGTGTATTCCAGTGAGCACGAAATCAAGCAAAGTGGGCAGGAGATCTGCATGGATGAGCATGGAGCTTCTACCCAATCTCAAACAGAAGAAAGAAATGTATGGGATGTGGGAAAAGGGACAAGCCAAAAGGGAGAACCATAGGAACCTGGTATGCAGGGATCCAACAAGGAAGGCCAAGACTCACTTGGAACTGAGATTGGCAGGGGATTATCAAGAAGGGCTTCTACCAATACATCAGCAGCAAAAGGAAGACTAGGGAAAATACAGGGCTGCTGAAGAATCAGATGGGTGTCCTGATGAGGGAAGACACAGAGAAGGTGGAATTACTGAATGCCTTCTTCGCCTCAGTTCTTACTGCTGAGGCTGGCCCTCAGGACTCTCTGTCCTGGTAAGAGAGGAATGCCGGAGAAAGGAAGATTCCCTTTAGTCATAGACAGTTGGATTAGAGGTCAACTAGACAGAATTAACACCATTAAATCCGTGGGCCCTGATGGGATGCACCCATGGGTGCTCACAGAGCTGGCAGATGTTGTTGTTAAGACACTCTCCATCATCTTTGAAAAATCATGCAGAATGGGAGGTGCCTGATGACTGGAGCCATGCCAATGAAGACTCCCATCTTCAAAAAGGAAAAGGAGGATGTGGGAAACTACCATCCAGTAAGCCTCACCTCCATCCTGAAGAATAGAGGGCAATCTAAGGCTCACAGAACAGGCTGTAATTTACATTTACCTTTGTCTGACAAGCCTGTGCATGGCAAGGGCAAGAAAATGTTGCTGCCTTTCTCTCGGGGTATTAATAATAGGAGGGATCCTTAAAAAAATTACCAACGAAGTAACAGAGCAGTGCCTGGCTTTAAGGACTAGAGGCACTTCAGCTGTGATAGAAGTGAAACAGCTCTCTTCATGACTGTAAACCATCATTCAAAACATCAGCAACAGCAGAAATATTTCATGGAGAAATGCAAGAACATCTGGTAAATAATGGATTTTTCTAACTACTGAAGTTCTTTTTTTTTTTCTGGGTCTTATCTCCTGACCTTAGAAAAACCAGTTCAACCAGTGTCCTTGTTGAGGACAAGACATGCTACCCAAATATAGTACAGCTGCTTACTACAGGAGCAGAACAGACACACTGTTAGGATCAGATACTGCATGACCAGCAATAAAATACTGCAGCAATAGGAAGAACTCAGAAATTTCATAGAGCAGTCTACAAGTCTCAGTGGTCTACAAGTTCTCCTGCAGAAGTCTTGAACATACCAGCTATCTGTGCTTCCAACTCTGAAGTGTCTGCCCACACACCAATGGCTACTGCCCTCATTCTTGGACACAGAGAAGGTTTCCTTTAAAAAAAGAAAAATAGTACTGATTGCACATCAGACGTGATGCTTCATCACATCAGAATTTCTGTTTCTCTTTCCTCAGCAGAGAGAGCCTGAAACACATTTCCAAGCTGATGGTTCCCCCTCCCTGTGCAACTCTGCCCAGCACTGCACGAGGCAAGAATGAAACCACAGGAAGGAAGACACAGCATTGAAGAGACACCTGAAAGCAACTGATCATAGGGTTTATAGTGGCTGAGCAGAATCAGCAAGAAGAACCTCAAGTAGTTTAAAGATTTAAAAGACACTAATTACAAAATAATTGCAGTTTCTTAAGGGCCAGAGCTGGTTCATAGCTGTGTCTCCTGCCTTAGCTCAAAGTTAATCTCTGTCTGTTTGAGTTGACAGCCTACAGGCAAAGAAGATATTGTGCTCCCCTTTATTTGGCACTTGTTTTTACCCTATGTTTTTCATAGCTGCACATTTTTTTTCCTTCAGATGAAGTAAAAAAAAAAAAGTGAGCCCTTCCTATATAAACAGTTTGCAACTAAATTGGTAGCATGAGTGGGAATACTTTCAAGTTAAAATCTGAAGAAACATCTTCAGTGATAACAACTTATTTTGCTTTTTTTTCTTCCTCTATAATGTGTGTCTAACATGCTACATTTTTAGTCCTTGCTGCAGCCAGCCACAAATCATATGGCTGACAGTTAAATGGCCACTCTGAAGATGTTGTCTGATGTTGCTGAGGCTTTGGTATGCCCCAGGATGTAGGTCACTGTTAGTGCACAGCCTTTCTCATATTCTTCGCTCCCATGATGCATTTATATGATGGTGCTTTAATGTGACACTCTTTCAAAATAGAAGTCGAGAGATGTAAAATCTGTTTCCTACATAAATTATTTTTAATCTGTAATTTTCATGACTTGACATCTGCCATCAAATGAATATATCTTGTTGTTTTATTCTCAAGAGAAAGGCAGATTGCTGCTATCTCTACTGCCAGCACTCATCTCATCATCTTTAAACAGCCGTATTCCTGGTTTCCAGAGGTGCAAAAGAGACTCGTAAGGAGCAGAGTGTTTGTGGGGGTTTTACATAAAAAAACATTGGAATGAAGAAAGCTCCTAGGATTGGCAAGGCTTGCCCCTCATGTCACACGTGGTCACATCACAACATATTTATAAATTTAACAACCTCCATCTAGAAGACAGGACAGTATTTTACCTCTCTCTAATCCCACTGAAAAAGCTGAGCCAAAACCTTATAGATCTAATGACTGGAACCTTATTCTAATTTCTAGGTTGACCCTGTCTGTTTAGTAGTGACATAAAAATGCAAAAAAATATAAGAACTAGAGTATTACACCACAGCCAAAGTCCATCTGCCTTGGCATTCTGTTTCCCACCGTGAGCAGTATAGCCATTTTGGGAAAGAATTTTAAAATCAAGCACTAGAAAAGCAAAGAAGAGATAAAGTTGCAACAGAAATAAGAATGCTAGTTTGAGACACTAATTTCCAACTGCAACCAAAATAAAAATTAACTGAATAAGCATATTTTCTTTGGTTCTCTTCCTTTCTGAACACTGAGCCTCTGAGAGGAATTTGAGATAAGATTACAGGTGCTTTGTTATCATTTTTTTTAAAACTGTTTTTAAGTAAATAGCTCAGACTGAACCTTGACCTATGATGGCTGCACTTTTGCCATACCTGGGTTAATTTAAAACTAGTCTGTATTCCAGTCAGAAACATCTGGCTCGACTGGATGACAAAGGATGTCACTAAACCATATTCAGGATCTGTAGGGACTTTCACAACTTTGTATAGGTAGAACTACATGTTTTTGAAGATGTTTGACTTTGGCATGCCTAAAATCAGTGCCACTGGCTAAAAAGACTCACAGATGGGACTTTAACACTGCTACAATCTGATTTGAAATTTGTAAGACCAACTTTTTCTATCTTATACCAGTTCACTTGACAAAAAAACATTTTTTGTCAAGACTAGCCAAAAATTTACAAGCTAAATATTTGATTTTCCAACACTCATTCTTCAGTGAATGGAAGACAAGCTGGCTTTTGGGTACTGGCTCCAAACAGCTCCATAGATGGGGCTCCTGACAGGGTAAGATCGATTGTGAGTAGCAACGAACTGGACATTTTGTAGTTTCATTTTCACTGCACTTGCCATGAAACATTTTATAACTTCAGGTTATTAAGTTAGAAGCAGTGGGGAACATTCAGTTCTCAGGGCACTGAGAACTCTAAATGCCAGTTTCATGGCCAATGCAAGCACTGAAGCATTGATAGCTACATTCAGTCTTACCCCATGTGATATTTCATACTGTTTATGACAAGTTATCTGAATGTCTTCTGTAAAATGGAAAGAACTGAAAGAAGACTGAACTTCAACTCTTACACTCCTTAAAATTAAAAAAGAGATGAGTGAAGCAGAGGTACCTGGACAACAGCAAGAGACATAATGGGAGGCTGCTATTATTGAAATTAGCCTAGAAATACCCAAGAACAATGAGGGTGGTAAAAGACTGTGGTGGAAAATTGTAGAGGTGGACTTGAGCCTCAGCTCCAGAATGATGACTTGGTTTTCCACTTTCCACATCCCTCCCCACTAGCCAATTAACTTTATAGGTCACAATGTCCCAGTCTTGGGCATTATCTTCTCTGTAAATTGTTGTAAGAGACTTAGTAATTGTAACTTCTTGGAGTAACAGAAGACACCGACAGTGAAAGAAACCGCATTTTTAATTTCTGCAGTGGCATTCCAAGTGTTCCATCTCGTGGTACAAGCAGAAGGATTTAGAATGCAAACCTACTTGTCTCCCTAGGTTCAGTGAAACCACATTATATGTGTTACTCCAAATCACAACTCATGCCACCAGTAAATTCTTGATAGTCTTTTAATATTAATTTTGTATGGTTGAAGACTCCCATCAAAACAGTGGGCTGTTTGAAAAACAGACAGTGCAATTAATGACAGGCTGTGGGAGGTCTGCATTACCACAAGGAGAATCATAGAATTATAGAATCATAGAATCATAGAATGGCCTGGATTAGAAGAGACTTTAAGACCACAAAATTCTAACCCCCCTGCCATGGGCAGGGGCACCCTCCACTAGACCAAGTAGATCAAAGCTTCATCCAATCTAGCCTTAAACATTCCCAAGATGGGGCATCCACAGCTTTTCTGGGTGACCTGTTTCAGTACTTCAGCACCCTCATCCTAAAGAATCTCCTCTTAATACCAAAACCTACGCTTAAAGTTTGAAACCATTCCCCCTCGCCCTATCATTACATGCTCTTGTCAACAGTCCCTCTGCACCTTTCCTGTAGACTCCCTTAGGTGCTGGAAGGGCACAATTAGGTCACTCCATAGCCTTCTATTTTCTCTCTGGATGTGATCATACAATAACTTTCTTATCCACCTAACAGTCTTGCAGTGGTTTTTTTCCTGAGGTTAGCAATACAAGATAACCTTGTTTGTTCAGGAAATAAAAATCAGTGGTTAAAATGTTACCTTTTCTGATGGAACAGGGGGATTTTTTCTATCACCTGGCTGATAATTTAAACTGTACTGGACGTGGACCAGTCATAAAAAACACAGAGTCTTGGTTCCCTGAACACAGAAATAATCAAGAAACAGGAGAAAATACTTTGCTAATATTCATGCCTGTTTTAGCTATTTCTTAATTCAAATTCACCTCTCTCAAATGTTTTTTCCCCTCTTGGACATATAACCATTACTTCCTTCTTTACCTAGAACATTGGTCCTTCAATATGATGTTGATACCTTCACACAAAATCCTGCAAATTAGTGCTAGTACAACCCTAGGTTTGCTTTGCTATTCAACATGAAAACAGGGGCATTGCACAGCTCCACTTCTTGCCATACACTGGTGTTCTGGGCTTGTATTCTTACCTTCAATTTGAAGAGTAACCCCTTCTTTCTCATGTCCATGTTTGTTCTTATTTGACTCATCCATTTCATCCTAGTCTTCAGCATCACCATCATCCTCCAGTGCTGTTCCCACTTGTCCCTCAGAGCAGAGTGTGCTCTAAAGCTCTAGCATAACTTCACCCACATCAGAGACCCTCTCTTGTTAACACTTCCACTTTGCTCAGCAACCCAAAGAAACCTATCTTCACAGTGGCTGGAATCATGCCTCACATAAAGTGGTTTTGACTGAGATCTCAAAAAAATGAATAGAACAAAAAATAATAAGTTTAACAATGAGTAAGTGGAACAAAACTACTTAAGATCAGTCTTTCTTTTTTCTTGCTGAACTTCAAAATTACCCTGTAAATGCCACCCTCAGTGAAAAAGTATTACAGGGAAAAAACCCTAATATTAGGAATTTTCTTAATTATGACATGTTCAGCTGCAGTAAGAGTCACTGCATGAAGTCCACATAATGCAGCCATACACAAAGGAGCTGCTTTTTCTTCATCTGTTCCCTGTTGACAATGGTTAAGGTGAAATTAACGCATTAAATGATGGAATGTAACTCAAATTTGCTACAGCTTTTAGAAAGTCTGAATCCTGAAGGTGTTTACCCCAGTAATTTTGTTGTAGCAGATGTATGTAACAGCAATGCACCTAATATCTTTTTGAATAGAAAGTATTGACTTTAACCATTTTACAATTGTGAAACCGGCAGTTAGAAAAACAGGAGGTGTATCCCCTTATCTGAAATCGCGTGGTTTTGGCAAGTTACTAAGTAAAAACAATCAAGAGTCAAGGAGTAAATGTTAATTTGAAAACTCAGCCCTCACTGGGAATGACCAGTGGACACTTCAAGAGTGACAATTCCTGTTCTGTTCCAATTTTAAACAGTATTTCAAAAGGTATCAGATCTTCATGAAAATATTAACTATTATGTTGACTGAAAATTCAACCATTGCTCTCTGCAAGATACTTTTATTCACCTCTGTTACTTTTAATCCACCTATTTGTTTATCCCTAGTGACAGGGGGCTGCAGATGCCACATAGCTGGGCATGCTGCAGTGCTGCCCAGGTGCCTGCTGAAGCCAGTGCCCAGCAAGGAGCCCACAGCTGGGAAATTGTCCTTGCCCTTTCCAACAGCATTTCATACCATCTTCTGACTATACAGGCAAACAACACTTGGCCCTTCCCAATAACCACTAAGAAAAAATGCTTAAGTGCATACGTGACTGCGTGCCAACTAAACAGTTCCTATATCATTAATAACCTGTCCTCCCCACTCCATTTATCCTGCACATGATGTCCATGTCTTTTTCTAAAGCACTCAAGACATTTATATGCTAAGCATGACTTATGCTCTCCTTCCCTACCATCACAGTGAAGACAAACCCCCTCTGCAGCAGGAACAGGGCACACGGCTGCCATCGCATCAGATGAGCCTCCAACCCACCCCCTGGCAAGGTGGCAAAAGCAGGGGCACCAGGGGACAGAGCAGCAGGAAAACCAGGAGGCAAAGTGGAAGAGAAAACCATTAGAAGAACAGCACCTCAACCTCCTACACTGCCTGACACCTCTCTGAGCAAATTTGGTCTGAGAGACTGTACTCCACAGGGGATAAACAAGCTGAGCCTGGGGAAGGGGGAGGATACATGTTTTTACACATTTGTGTGGCCTCATATTGCTAATAGCATGGTTTCCCTACATGTTAACTATACAGATGGTGTAAAGGCTTGCAGGGTAACACTTTGATAGAAGAGAGGCCTGAATTTGCAAACAGGAAGTTTTTGGGGGGCTGTAAGGAAAAAGAAAATATATTATTCACAAAATTTAGTCATGTTAGAGCTATTTATGAGGTAACGTAGATAAAGTAGGTCATTAATCCCTGCTGGATTTTGGACTGATTTTTTTGATTAGTGCAACCATGTATGCATGAGGCACTTAAGGCATACGTAGCTGTGCCTCACTGACTGGGATGTGATTCACTGATTTTGAAAACTAGAAGCTGGCAGGAGTCTGGTCATTGTTCTCATGAAGGGTGGAAAAAAATCTGGACATCTGAGCAGATTAGAAGGATCTCAACAACTGGAAAAAAATATCTTCCTGAGGCGCCAAGAGACCCTTTTATTTCAGGTGATGTTTGTATAGGGTCTTAAATAAAAAAGCTAACCATCACACTAACTCATACTGATCCAGAATTTACTATGAGGCCCTTATTACCTCAGCCCTGTCTCACTGAGATGTAAGGGTACATTGATAGAAAGAGTAATAGGTTATTTCAAAGTTAAAACCAACAAGATATTTTTAAATTCCAACTGTGATAGCCCTGAAAAATTAATGTCTGTTGTACTGGAGAGAAAATATCACTACATACTACCAGATACACAGGTAAGTGATGTCCAAACTACCAGGCAAAGGCAGTCTTTTACACAGCACTTCTTTTGCAAATCACCAAATATGACTGATTGTAACAAAATGATAGGACTGTGGCTTGTGGTCACAATTTTACATTAAATTCAATGAACAACAGAGGTATTTTGAGCTTCTATTATTGCACCCATGGAGATAACTGTTTCATTCATGTGTTCTGATGCATCAATGGATCTCAAAGCACTATAAAATGGTCTCATATATATTTGGGATATGAGGTACAGGTGCAGAGATGTATTCAGTCTTCCACCACACACACCAGTAGCCGAAGCAGAAGCAGAAACCAGGGGCTTCAATCTTAAGGTTTTACTACGCTTTCCATTTGTAAGAACATCCTAGTATGTACTTAGAAAGTGCTTAAGAGGAAGTTCATACAAGGAAAATACTAAGATTAGTGGTGTAGTCCATATATACAGGAGGCACTGGATAATGAATATTAAACTATAGAAATCACAGTTGTGTGGCTTGCTACTTTTTGTTCTCTCCTAAATTGCCTTTTTAAAAATTATGATCCATTCCTCCATTTCACAGGCAAAGGAGTTAAAACTTTAATACTCAAAACCCCATAATAATTAATTTTTATGTCTCCAAATTCCAGCCCTTTGTTAATACCAGTCCAGTCTCAACACTTCTTTTGCTTGGGTTAGGAAATTCTTATACCCTTACATGCAGTACAGCAGTTAAATAACCTGCTTCTATTCATACTGTGTCCAAGCCCTTAAAGCTGTGTTGCAGAATATTGTCATTCCATTTGCTGATAACGTGTCAACAGCAATGGCACACCCTGCTGTGGGATTCCCTTCACAGCCTTGGCTTCTTTTTTATTGTTGTTTTTTTTGTGTGTGTCTGTGTCTGTGTATTGGTGGTGGTGGTGTTTGTTGGGTTTTGCCATGGTTTTGTGGTTTGTCCTGCCTGAAGCTGATGGAATGGTTTCTGGAAGTGGTATATGGAGTAGGCTGTGTGTGCTTGGTGTAGGAAAGACCAGAAATGTTGGACTGTGGGAAATAGGAAATGGGGATGAACCTCTCAGCAGAGGCTGTGGTATGGTTAAAATCCTCGGTGATAAAAAGATAATGCTTAGCAGTTGAGAAATCCCCCCAATTCAGTGGAAGTCTGTGCCCTCTGCTGGCATTCCTGAGGATCAGCCCTGCTCAGCCGTGGCAGTCTGTGATCACACCCCGAGAGCCCTCACAGACCGTGGTGAGACCAGCCCAGTTTACAGAGCAATTCCTTCAGAACACGGTGTTTCAGGAAGTGCCAGAATAACAGCATCTGACAGAGATCTAAATCTCAAGTGACATTTGCTACTGACTTCTGCAATGCCTCTCTGATGTCTGCCTACTTCTCACCTTGTTCAACACTGCAAGGGGGTTAGTCTGAAGCATCTCCACATGCTATTACAGTCCCCATCTGTTTTCTTCCAGTGAGCCAATACAAGGAAGAAGAAAGATAATAAATGTTACTTTTTGTTGTGGTAGTAATTTTCATTCCACTATTAAAAAAAAAAAATCACGTTTGTTTAGCATATTTCAACAAAAGATTTCAAAGTGCAATTTTGGGTTACTATAGAGCTGGACTCAGGTATTAGTGTATTTGAAAACTCTTTTGTTTTCCTTGGAAGCGGGTCATGATTCTAAATCTTTATTTTGTGGCAATTTTTATTAAATAATTGGTAGAAAACTAATTTTCTCATGAAAATATAACTAAACAAATTAAAATACGTGAATTTCACTTCCCAGTGAACTCTGAAAACATTTTGGACTAAGTCCTGCAACGAACAAAAGGTTCTGCAAAGCAAGGGGACCGGACATGGGTTAGGCTCTGCAGAACAGCAGCCACAGTCCAGACTGCAGCTCAGGTTCTCACCCACTTAACATTTAGAATGTCAAAAACAGGCTCTTGCCCAGTGTTCAGAGGTCTTTGGATTTATAACAATACTACTGATATTGTGCTGTACAAGCCTCTTTTATTTGTGTATTACTAAAGTCTACTTTCTCTAAATCTGTAGGAACAAACCCCATTAGTACAAAGCAGGCCTGTCCCAGCTGCCCTGGCCTTCTGACAAAGCCATGTTTTGTCTCTGCACCTTTGTATCAGATGCCATGTGCAAAAGCCATCCCATTTTGGGGAGACTGGACCTGTGTGTATGGCTGGACCACACAATTGCATTGTCTTCTCTAAAGTGCACTGGCTCAGGTCTAGAAATACTTCTTTCCAAACAATATTACACCTGTGAAACCCAGAATGCTGAGCACAAGTGGGCTGCAGTGTAAGCAGGACCGATCTGGCATGATGTGTGTTTTATTTTTCCCCAGACCCCCACTGACTTCCTTCTTAGTAAACAGTAGTATGAATCTTTGAAGGAAGGTTGCATAGAAAAAAGCCCCACTAAATGGGCTCTGGGCATGTCAACTTTTTAGTATGACAACATCTGTATGGTCCCAACTAAAAAACATGACAAATTCAGCTGCTTAATATATATGAGATTAATAAATATTGCATTAAATTAAAGGAAGATAAGCTTCTAACTTCTGCAGGATTACAGTGTAGTTAATTGTGCTATGTAAATAGCAAAATATGAGCAATTCAGTTCTCATCAACACTAGAGTAGAAATTCATCATGTACTTATTTCTGTAATAAGCAGTAAGATCACAACAGGTCTCCAGTCTCCAGTTGTAGTGTGTGGGGACTGCAGGGAGTTCATCCATAGGGAACGCAGCCACACAAAGACACATCTCTGGCTCCTCATGGCTGCACCACCAGATCTCTGGGCCAGCTGAAGGAGCCAGGCTACCCAGATGTTTGCAGTGCCAGGGTGACTTTTTCTCCCAGACAATTAACTGAAATAAAATTTGGACACATACAGGATAAAACTGGTCACAAAAAGCCCCCTCAACATCAAACTTCTTGGGTTAAGTATCTCACCTTCAGCAGCAAGCTTGACAAACACTTGCCTCATTGACAGACATTCACCTCTATTCTCTCTCTCCAGCTTCAATAATGTCATTTGTGTATCTTTCTGCTCATACCTGCAAACTGATGAAAGTTAATCCACAAGTCTTCCATTCATAATTATGTTTTAACACTGTTCACTGTTTTAGCTAGCTTGGCAAAGGGAAGCCTTCAAATCATGTTAGTCTGTAGTATGATAGCTACCCTCCTTTTCCAGAATAATTGAGCAGCACCCTAGGGTTTCATTCCCTACCAGTCCCTTGCATTTTTGTCTGTACTCTGAGCCTGTAGAAACTGCTGGTGCAGCAGCATCACTGCAAGCTTTTCACTTAAAATCAAAAGCAAATTCACAAATTGACAGTCCTGATTTGACTGGACAGAAAAATTCCCCTCTACCTTGCATCCAACAAAATAAAACAAGTAGAGTCACACCAAAACAGGCAATCATTCCATGTTAAATATGGGCACATGTGAGCTTTTCCAGGGGGAAGAAGGGAAAGGTTTCCTGACTCATGGCAGTAAATTCTTCACCAACAAAACTCTGGAGCTGATAAAAACAAAAAAGTGCAGAGGGAGAACATAACCACAGCTCTGCACATTCAGCTGCTTTCAAGATGCTCCCAAAAATCCGACAGTACTGATTCCATGTAAGTCTATGCTCAGAAGAGGTAATGCTTGCACTTTGCATCTGAACTGTATTTCCATGTAACATGGCTGGATTTAGCAAAACATTTGCCCCAGCTGAAGGCCTGCCTCTATGCATGGCTAGCAGATCTTTGGCACACACACAAATGTATTTTATGCACCATGATCAGAATTAAATAAGTAAAAAAAAAAAAAAAATTAAGTCCTTTACCACAACTGTAACATTCAATTAAACCAATTAAAATGTTATTAAGATATTGGGATTGCAGAAATGGAGACAGCCCAGTACGTAAACAATATATATTTATTTAGCACAAAAAGTTCAATATTCAAGTGCATGTATGCTTTTTTCTACTACTTTACGGCACTTTGCTTTTTGAAAAAGTCAAGAACCATCATGACTACGAGAAAGACATAATATTCATTTGACAGAACGACTGTTTTATCCTACAGCTGTAGGCCTGAGAGCAGTTTATGAACTGTAAGGCAAATTAGGAATTCCTTCTCAAGTAAGTAATCTCTATTCAGTTTCATTAACTCAAGTGGTACGCTCACAAGAAAAGCGTTACATGACTAGGACGTGATATATGACTGTGGTGTTCCCTACAGCTACAGCCAACATAATATGCAGGTGGGGTTATATTCTCAGACAGAAAAAGACAGGATACTGAAAGATTTACAGAGTAAGTTGCCAGATACACTTACTGACAGAGAAAAAATCTAACCATTATGTATGCAATCACATGACACAGTTAAGCACAATTCCCATTTCACAGAAAACAGGTAAGTTGCCTTATAATGCTCAGAATTAGGTCATCTACAAAATTTAAAGCCTGCAACTTTCATTTAGAGACAAGTTGGTATTATTTGGTAAACAAATGCTGATAGCTCACCACTGACAGCACAGAAATGTTACTTGAAATCTGATCCATTTATGGGATAACTGCAAATACTGGATACAGAAGACCATTCAAATTATACTGGTGGACAGATTTTCCACAGCTTCTCCTTTGCTGAAGTTTCATCACTTCAAGTGACTGACATCAAAGATGTGCTGCTGAAACTAGCTCAGTCTTCCCACCTGTAGTTATCACCTGGATTAGACTGCCAGAGCTTGGTCGATCCTTTCCTTTTATCCAGTCATAAAAGGTTCTGTTTTAAAATAAATGGATAAAACAGGGTTAGCAAGAACAAAAAAATAACAACTACTATCAGGTGTATTGACAGGAAGAATAAAATACAAGCCTATAATTTTTCCTTCTTTTCCTACTGCTCCCTCTAGTGATTTTTATGTGATGTGATCACTAGATTCAGACCCTCAGAACTGGACAGAGGGCCCAGAGATATCCAAGGGGCTTTAGAGCACACAGAATTTCCAAAGCATCTCAAAGGAAAAGGCCAGGAGCCTAAAATGTCAGAGTGGATAGATTTTTTCCCAGTTTAAAAAAAAATTGAAAAAGGGAAGGAAGAGCTACTTTAGTTGCCTTTATAGCATATAAATATATATAAAAAAGAAATCCAGTTTTATGGCTAGGATAGAGTAGCTAAATCCACTACTCTGTCAACAGGCCATAGTAACATTTTGATATTTAACTGTAAAAGTAAGTCTCAGTGGGAGGAAAAAAAGCCTTAAGACATCCAAACTGGTGCTGAGTAAGATGGACACATTCTAGGTAGCAGACCAGACACTCCTTATGGAAACGTAATATAAACTCCTTCTCAAAACAGAGTAGAGAAAGTGAAGGATACTTTACAGGTCCTTCAGCCCTTCCAATAGTGCAGACAAAGCAACTGCCATGTTGGAACATCCCACTATACAACAAGAGCTTCCAGGGCACAAAATTCAAGTGCCATATTGGAAAGGATTTTCTGCAGCCTTCCCAAGATGTAGATGTTGCCAACAGATGCTGATGTTGCACAGACAGTGAGATTTTCAGTTTTCAGAGCTGGGGTTAAACTTTAGGGAATTAGAAACAAAACAATCAATTGAATTCTCCTACAAGGAGAAATTACTTAAAAGTTAAACTTGAAAAATGAATCTGCAACACTGCAACATCTAGCTAAGCCACCCCTGGAGCACAATAAATTAAAGACCTTTCTCTGAACATTTTCAGGCCAGTTAAATGCAATTGATGGCATCTGTTTTAAAGAGCCTCATCAGACAACTGCAGAGGCTTAAACTAAACAGATGCAACTAAAACCATTTCCATCCCTAGCACTGACCTTCAAAAAAATTTACAAAAAAGGAAATCTGATGTCAGAACTGAACTACTCTCTGAACAATTAGCAATAGGTAAATTCAATTCCACTGCCAGTTCTAAAAGACTTTTAAAATGTGTAGGAGTTCACCCTCAGCATTTCTTCTGCTACTCCCCATCACATAGCAGAAGGCAATACTCATGCTGCACTTTCTCTAACCCTGAGGAATGAGAACAGTAAGGCAGATAATCTCAGCCTGCCATTAGATAAGCTACATTTGAAGTTTCAGCATCTTGCAGTATCATTCAGGACAAGTTTTTGTGGACAGTAAAAAAAAAATTTCTTTACTAAATTTTTCTAGCCCAGAGCAGAGAGGACTGAACTAACATGCCATAAACTGGGCAGTAAAAAGGGTTTAGAAGAAAAAGAATCCCGCCCAAGTGTACATGCCTATTTGCAGTTTATCTTTAAGCAGGTGTCTCCTGAACCTGCTGTCTGCAATTTAATTTGTCTACAGGCCTTAGGAAATTCTCCAGCTTCCAGCTGCTTAAAGCTATCTTCCTGGCTGGAATTACTCATTTAGAGAAGCTGGAATTGATGGAGTTGGGCTAATTTTCTCCAGTTAGGAAGCCTGTGCAATTAAATCCAACATGATTTAGAAAGATAGACAATAAGATTATGGAGGAAAAAATTCACTCAAATCCAAGAAAGCTATTTAAAAAGAACAGGCACCGAGATGCAGCAGCAAGAGGGACAGTGATAAACTGTTCAGTTATCCCACAGATACTCACTCTGCAATGAATTCTAAGGGTGTCCAGGAGCTGAAATCGGCATCAGGCATTGATTTCCTATTTGCTGGTGTATCTAAGGTAACCCTGTGATTAAAAAAGATAAGCAAGCCTTTTATTTATATATCATGTTTCTGATGAGCACCACCTGCTTCAATTCACTGTTGTAATATGTGCTTGACTTTTACACGACATGGTATGGATTTCCCTTGCATCCTCCCCATGTGTTAACAGAATATATTCATTAGTTTCAATGCATATCCAAGGCTCCAACATAGAATGCCCCAGCTTCCTGGCTAGCTGAGGAACTGCCCTTGGGGCCATCACTCAGCTTGCAGCTCCTTCCCACCCCTCTCATACAGATGGGGAATGGCAGCAATAAGTTTGCTCACATGAACTGCACTACATCCATGCTTTCCAGAGACTAAGTGCACAAACACGGGAAGTTCTGACTTTGACAATACATATTTATGCTACATACAATGACATGAAAGAGTTAACTCTCCAGACCTCCCTCACTGAGATGCTGTTGACAATCCAAGGTGTATTTACCACCTCAAAAAATTCACTTAACAACAGAGTTTTGCATGAGAACTACACAAGAACAGCGTGCACAAGAATCCAGTGATCTTGGTGGCCGCCTGACTGTAAAGCTCTGTAGAAGGTAGTGTCAATAATCCAAACAGATTTAATGCCATTCCTGTCTGACCTGAAGAAGTGTGTGTTAAGAGTGTGTGTAAGGAAATTAAAAGTAAGGAGAATTCAGGTAGTGTACCAAATCACTGTACAGAACCCTTTAGTCTTAAATTTTGCATCCTGAACTAGGTATGGACCTGGGAAGAAAAATACTTAGTTTTTGCAACAGAATTAATAAAATTAAACATAATAATAACATAAAATAAACATAATACCTACTAGGACATCCTATTTTTACTAGCTTTCCTGATGAAAATAAAAGCAGGCAAATACAAGCTAAACTTTTTTGGTTTACAGGTCCTCAAAGTGACCTAATTTTACCAATCAAGAATAGATATACAGCACCTTATGAAGAAGTATCTTTAATCAAGTGAAAACCTGTCAAGTAATCCTTTGCCTTCCTATTATCACACAGCTAAGTCTAAAACCTTGCTGAACAGTTCATCTCATATTTACAGTTCTGTCTATATCAAAATAAAGAAATCACACATTAATGCATGGCTGCAGTTAAAAGTAAATCAACTTTTAATCCTAACATCCACTACTGTTTTGCAAAGGCAAAGAAAAGAACATAATCATTTTAGGGTGACTTGTGTAACACTTTGTTCATCCAGTCAAGATACCTTCTTTCTCTGTGAGTAGGTTTGAGAGACTGTTTGTGTGCTGTGAATAGGACACTGCAAACATATCTGTGTGGCTCTAGGTTACAGGAATAATTAAATAAAACAATGCAGGCAGAGACAACTAAGCAACCACTTACGGTAAAACGGCAACTGCAGCAGAACCAGATGGCAGCCCACTGCTGGCACCAGCCAAACTCTGACAAAGCTGATGCACTGCACCTTTGGCCATGCCATAGGCAATCATCCCTAAAAGTCAGAAATAGGCAAATTAGAACACAAACAGAACAGCTCTCAATATCAGCAGTAACATGACAGAAACTAAAGACTGATCAATATTAAGACCACTTACCATACCAAGAAGAGAATCAAACTTTTAAAACATATTAAAACAGATATATTAAAAGGAAAAATTATAATCATAAAAAAGCTTTAGTAGACATCCAGAAACTATCAAAGAACTCAGTTAACTCAGCACTACAGAAATAAGCAGCTTACCAAGTCAAGCATGTTTAGTCAATGCATCCAAATGCACCCTGAAGGATGCAACCTACAGGGCTAAGTTCACAAATTTAACAAAGTGTGAAGATGCTCATAGACTTTAATAAGGCACTCTTCTATTAATTTTAATCATCTAAGTAAGGTATTTTTGAGTTTGGATTCAGATACAAGTAATTTCCTTCTCAGATCTGGAATTCACTTGGTCAGCATCCCAGGTCCAACAGGCCCTGTGGAGAAAGCTACAAAAAACCCCAACCCTCATGGTGGAAAATTAATAAATAACATGCAGAAAAAGCAAACTTCTTCCTAAAAACTGTTGCTTTCTAGGCAGACAGCACTTAGCGGCGTAAGAGCAGCAGGAACCAGAGCGTAAGGCACACTGCTCAGGTACAAGATCTGGACAATCGGAGTGCTAGAGGTCTCGGACGTCTCAAGGCACGTATCTGTCAAGAATTCCAGACACAAATAAAGCACCTAAGAAAACATGAATGTATTTTGTCTACTACAACTGAATGTCTTTCTTCCTACCCACCTGTACAGCTATCCAGCCCCTTCCCAATGTTCCTGAAGAAGTATTTTGAACGCAATAGAAATACTTCTACAATGTAATTAGACATGATGTATAATAACATCCATTTTTATTAGGAGGAATCATGGACAGCACCAGCTAACCTAATTTATTGTTATGATAAAAATATTCACATGTGTATCGTATTCTTCTCTTGTCTCGCCTAAACCAAACATTCTAAATCTTCTCAGAAACCTTTTCATGCTTGATACATTTCTCAGACATCATGCTCACACTGCTTCTGTCACTGTTCATGTAATTTTCAGTGTTCAGTTTGCATTATGTGAAGCAAGATTTTCTCATAGGAAAAGAAAAATCTCATTAACAGCAAACAAGAAAAAGATAATTTCTTCCAGAACAGCCGGTCATAACAAGGCTAATAAGGCATATTTGCAAAAGTTGAGTAACAACTCTTTCCCAATTCTTCCTGATGTTAATAAGTTGCATGTGTTTGCCCAAAGCACTGCTGTGACTTTTAGAAAAATCCAGACTAGCTGAAACCAGCTGGTTCAAAACAGGAAGGCACATCACTTTGATGCATTGTGGTCCCTACCTCCCAAGATCACCCAAACAGAAACCATGAAAGTTTGCCAGAATTCACATTTTTTCATTTGTGTATAGTCAGTCAGCAGTTCACCATAAATTATTTGTCTGCTTATTCTCAAAAATAAATCTTTTATCTTTGACTACAACAGATGCCACTATAAACACAAAAGATTAATCATTAACTAGAAAATACATAGAGTATTTTCACCTGAAAAGTTTCAGTCAAAATTTTCAAAAATATTCATAAATTGTATAGGTTTTAAAATCTTAGTATCTGTGTTGAAAATATATTTTCAAAATATTGTTGAAATGATGCTAATAAAAGCTTGGGAAATAGGAGTATTTGTCTCAAACTTTCCTTTTGCTCTTGCTATTTGTGGGCTTGTGTGTCGGTGCTTTTTTTTTTTAATTTTAAATTGCTCCCAGATTTCTTTCTCCAACATGTGCAGACCAACATGGTTGAGGAGCAAGATGAAAAATCCAATAAAGTTCCTATTCAATAGCTAGTGAGGGGCAAAGCCAACAGTCAACAAGCTTATCTATGTCTGAAGCAAAGGTAGACTGGAATCAGAACATGACGAGGACAAGCACAGTTATCAGAACCAGCTGAGTCATCACCAACAGAAAGACTGGTCACCTAAGGACTCTGTCTTTCAGAACACAAATAGGACATTTAATTTTGTCTGAGCATTGTACTTACATCGCTGTGTGCTTCATCTTCATCATCTTCCAG
The DNA here is from genome assembly GCA_013400775.1 of Chaetops frenatus. Taxonomy (NCBI): domain Eukaryota; kingdom Metazoa; phylum Chordata; class Aves; order Passeriformes; family Picathartidae; genus Chaetops; species Chaetops frenatus. Next base: position 79,132 of record VZTR01009153.1, read on the forward strand.
ATTTTTTTCTGTATCATATACCAGCCAAGTACATTTCACCAAAGCATGTCAAATATTACTTAAATACTGATTCTATGTGTTTGCACTACAGCTTCAAGAGATTCAATATTGCTACATTTCAGTAGCAGTGTTCCATTTGTGCCAGATGTCAAGAAACTGATGTGNCATGATTAGGCAGTGCCTTCCAATAACATACTGCAGATTAATAGTTCAGAGAACTGCAGGAGGCAACTGAGGTTTTATGTATAAAGCAATGACTTAGGAAACAACATGAATGTGTGTTTTCTAACTTGCCTGACACAGGTAATCTCAGCAAAAGTCAGCTCATAGATACCAATGCTGAGCTCCATCAGAAAGCACATCAAAACTTTTCAAAACTTTTTGAAAAAAAAATCAGTGCATCAACAAGCATTACTGAAGAAGCTAAGTGCTGNCTGGTGTCCCTGCAGCTGCCATGCATTGCATTTTACCTGGGGTTCCAGATAAAGCAGCTTGAGCTCCTGTCAGAGTCAAGAGGCCACCTTCTTTCAGATGTTTTGTGGCAAGGTGGCTGGAAATAGTTGATGTCCAAACACTCTGCTTCCACATCAGATCACAGTTTTTGTATAAAGCTGATTAGGAAGAGAATTAGTGAAATTAGCCAAAAGAAGACTTTTAACTCTGATTTCCTCACTGTTACACAGAGTGCAACAGATTTCTTCTTCCATATTGCAATATATTCATTTGTGTCTTTTGTATCTCCTTTCCCTTTCAGCCTGTAACATCCAAACCAGAGGGGGAAGAAAGGGACATATTTTACCAGATTTACTCCAGACAGAAAATGAGGCTATTATTCTTCTTGTATCTCTACAGTAGTGGGCAAAGTATAAATTTAATTACGAATATTACATGTTTAAAAGCCTTTTTTAAATCTGACAGGGGTTTTTTTGTAGCATGATTTTCTGTACCATGATTAGGCAGTGCCTTCCAATAACATACTGCAGATTAATAGCTCAGAGAACTGCAGGAGGCAACTGAGGTTTTATGCATAAAGCAATGACTTAGGAAACAAAATGAATGTGTGTTTTGTAACTTGCCTGACACAGGTAATCTTAGCAAAAGTCACCTCATAGATAACAATGCTGAGCTCCTTCAGAAAGCACATCAAAACTTTTTGAAAAAAATTAGTGCATCAACAAACATTACTGAAGAAGCTAAGTGCTGTGCAAATTTAACAGAAAGCAAAAAAATCAGAGAAGCACTAAGAAGCACTGTGGCTAAGCTATTTTGTCCTGTTTTTACACTTTTGTCCTCTTCTGGACTCAGGAAGAAAGACTTTTAAGGACTTCTCTCAGATACCATTCCAGCATGTCTGTAGCAAAGGCTTACACTTGGCTTTGGCGCTGCCTCCAGCCCATCCTCCTGCTACACACAAGATCGCATCCACCTTTTCTTCACCAAGAAGTTTTCCAACTTCTGCTGTCACCTTCAACACACAGAACAAGAACATACTGAAAACACTGGCCTGATAAGGTGGAGAGGTAAAGACCACAAATGCCTTAAAGTTACTTTTTCCTACTTATGTATTCAAGTAACACAAGATAGAGCAATTTAAATAGCTATGGAAAATTAATATTTATGATCCACAAACTCAAAACAACTGTGTTGAAAAATAACTATAGATGAAAGTCAGACAAATGAAAGCCATAGAGTGTGTGATGTCACTGGAAATAAGTGATCATCAGGGCTGAAACACCTGACCCTTACCTCTATTGTTAACAAAAATTATTATTGACTTGCTTTTGACAGTTTCTCTTCCAAGTATGGCATTGTTTAAGATGGGAAATGAAACTCCAGGACTACTGGTGTCACTTTCTATGACAGTGCAAGAAAAACAACTAAAGATTAGCCTCCTTATTGCTTCTGTCTAGACCACAACCATCAGTTTGAGTCTGGCCAGTAAATTTGAGCTTGTATACTTTTAGATATCTATAATTTGTTCTCTTTCAAATATAAGACTTTGCAGCTGGTACTGAATGTGTTGGCTATGAATTTTCTCTGTCAAAGTAAACAGCAAACAAACCATCTCTCAAAAACTGAAGAAGAACCAATAGCTTTTACAAAAACATATTGAAAATTGTATTGTAAACATTCTATGCTACTCTTCCAAAGCTTTAGGGGTCATGTAGATTTATATATAAAATATATAAATAAATATATTAAAGAAACATATTGGCTAGATATTCACTGTATCATAACAGAAATTGGTTTGAAACTTAAAGTGTAAATAATGAATCTTATCCACTGAGAACAAAGCAAAATATTTTTTTAGGCTAGCTTAGATTCTCCTGCATGCACTGTTGTGGGAACCAGTGCATTCCCCTAGGGATCCCTTGGAGATTAGGTTCATATATTTGAGCATGCCATCTACTTATATACAACACATTTATAAGTTAGGGTATTTGAAAGAAGCGTTTCATTTCAATGTGTCCTTACCGACCTTCATTACATCTCATCCGGTTCAGTCTGTGACTTTTAAAAGTCAAGACAAGCACTAAGTAAAACTGCCTTATTTGCTGAGCCTCCAATATCCCGCATCAAACTCTTTCTGCGTATTAATTTATAAGGAATTATAACAAATTATAGCGAAGCGACAAGTAGAAGGTGAAGGACCTTGAGGTTCGCGGTACGGCCGCACGACCGCCACCGACCACGCTCCTGCTTCCTGCATGGAGCCTGACCCACCCCTGCAGCCGCCTTGCTCACGGCGGGCGGCAGAGAAAGAGATGCACACACCCGGGGGAGGCTGCGTGCTTCGCTCGGCCGAAGGGATGCACACACCCGGGGGAAGTTGCCTGGTGCACCGCTCCACCGCATCACCCTGCATTGGCCGCTCCGCGCCCGCCGCCGACCCACCTGCTCGGCCTGCTCGGGGAAGGAGTCGGTGGCCCTTACCACCACGTTGGCGCTGGCGTCCGCGTTCTCCGCCAGGTCGATGCTGGCCACCCACTGCCGCGGCGAGAGAAACAGCAGGTTAGCGGTCCGCGCCCCGGAGCCCGGCCCGGCCCGGCCCGGCCGCTCCCCCGCGGGGCTCCCCGCCTCGCCACCTCCCGGCCCGCCGCTTACCCAGTTCTTGGACTTGAAGTACCGCACGCACTGGGAGCCCAGGGCTCCTCTGCCCCCGTAGACCAGCACCCTGCCCGCCGCCATGCCCGCTGCCCCGGCCCTGCTCTCCCCGGCGCGGATGGGCCGCCCCACGGGGCGGGGCCGGGCTGTGCAGGGCCGGAGAGAGGCGGGGGAGGACGGGAACTCCCAATGCCTGGGCCGAGGCGCGGCAGGGGCCTCTGTTACCCGTCCCTAGGGCTCCTGCTGCTGCTAGTTAATTTATTAATTAGTGGTTCTGAAGGTCCCCCCAGGGCTCGAATAGCAGTAACCGTAGAAGTGCGGGCAATTACGGCCGGTTTTCTTCAGCGCTCATGGGTCGCACCTGTAGCTTGAGTTACGCTGTATGAGTGCCCTGGGCTACGGTACTTCTGGCCAGGCCACCCCGGCTGCGAAGGGCTTCGTGCGCCCTGTTGTAATTCAGAAGATTCCAGACCCATCATTTCTGTCCCTCAGATAACTCTGCCTGCCGTGACATTTAGAGGCTGGGTGGGAACAAGCGCCGGGAAGATCTGCGACAGCAGAATCCTCCAGCCAAGTTGTGCTGTTTTAATGCTTTGTCCCTTGCACACAGCTCTTTACCCACTTCTTAAGATAATCTCAGAAACTGGATCCTTCTCCAAATTTTCTTCACATGAGGTTACAGTAAAAAACTGGACGTCATTTGAGCAGGACAATTAAACCCCTGAGGAAATATTAGACAGGCCAGAGAGATAGAATTACTTGCTGCAGAAAGAAGCATCACCGTACTACAATGTAATGAAGCTGTTACTTGCAACCAATTCAGGATGTTGTTGCAGGAAAATGTAATTTTTGCCTTGATTTTTAACTATACAGATTAATTGCTGGACCTTCAAAATACAAAGAGAAGTATTTTGAAATGCCTGATATTTGGCCGTGGATTTTGGAACATGATGAAAAATGGGAAATACGTCTGAGCACTGCAGGGAGGGCTTGGAGATGATCCCTTGAAAGCACTAAGATGCCCGGCTGCTTTAAAAAGACATTATTTGCCTTGGCTTCTCTAATAAGTTTTGTGTCTTTTATCTTGATTGTTGTTGCAATGGGAACCCCAAAGTGGATGACTGGAAAGATCCTTTGCAAAACAGGAGCTGATTTGGTCAATGCCACAGATCCAGAGCTGGTCAAATTCATTGGAGAAATTTACTATGGACTCTTTCGGGGTGGCAAAATACGCCAGTGTGGCTTGGGCGGGCGACGTTCCAAATTCACAAGTAAGTACAATTTTGGTTGAATATTTAGTCTAACAGCTAGTTCAAATTTAGCACTTTCTTCTTTTTGTTTACAGAACTTTTAGAAATGCAAATTATTATTATTAAATAAATATGCAGTCTTTATGGTTTGACGTTTGAGCGTGAATAGAAAATTTCTATAATTTCAGAAATGCTTTTTGCAACAGTTACATTCTGTAACCCTGAAATCAAGCTGGGGAAAAAATCCCTAGGGCTAGATGGAGAGTTTCCTTTCGTCCCTGTGAAGGGTGTCAAAGTACTTTGGAGATGACCCTGTAAATCCTACTTTCCCCTTGACTGACTTTTTCCTATGCCATGTTTTGTTCTGCCATCTCTCTGTCTCTGTCCTTGCCTGCTCTGTTGAACTCTTCTGAGTTTTTTTCCCTGTAGCCAATCTCGATTTACTTAGCTGGACACATTTCTATTTTTCTCTGGCTGCCCTAATGCAAATGTCTACCATAGCACATATTGCTGATCTTCTTAACATGTTGAAGAAATTCTTATCTTCTTTTCTATTAAGTTTAGAGACAAAAAATTGCTGAACTCTTAAAAATTATAGAAACTCTTCTAAATGTATTCCTTTTAACATAAAAGATTTTCTCGAGGTCTTGAAAGCACTGAGCTGTACACTGGATGATTTCCAAATTTCACTCATCCTGTTCTGTAGTGAAAATGGTGATTTGCATCCAAGATTTTTAGTTCAGTGTACAGATTTATTGCAACTTAAACCAATATGAGTTGAAGCTGTTGCAGTCTCACGCTCTCCCTAGCCCACAGCAATGCTGTCCTGTCTCATTCTTTGCAATGGCTCTGGTAGTTGTGAGGTAGTTCAGAAGTTAAACTGGCCAAAATATTAACCTACAAAAATAAATACTTGTTTTCCCATAGGATCATGTCTGACTACACAACTGCACAAGCACTTCTATAAAAACTTGAAGGCAGGTGTGACTGTGGGACTTCAGAGGGAATGGAGAAAAGAACCAGAGCAACCTCAACTTAGATCAGCATGACCAATTGTTAAACTGGATGAATCTGGACTGGTCATTTTTACAGTAACCAAATTATTATTCAAGCTCTGACTGCAGCTGCAACTTCATGACACGGATATAGCAGTCATACTCATCGAGTCCCAGTTCTTTCACCCCATCCTGGCAGAGAGAATGAGGAAAAAAGTAGCCAATCTCCTTTAAAACTCTGTACAACTTTCTGGACTATTTAATAAACTTTCTAATTTTTACTGTGTAACTTGAGAGGAAGCCACAATGTTCCACGGTCACTCTGGAGTACATCAATTCACATTTGGAGGATGTGAGCCAGCGCTCCTTAGACAAACAGCTGTCACTGAAGCTAATAAGAAATCTCTGTTAGAACTGTAAAACTGTGTCATAAAGTGCAGTAGGCACAGACATGCATTTTGGGCAACAAGTGTTCAGAGATTTTCCATTTAAAATATTTTAATAACTCTGGTGAGTGTGATATTTTCACAATACTGGTTTCAAACAATAGACAAAGCTGTTACTTTTGCACAATGGTGAGCAGGACTGGGGGTTCTGGGTTTGACTTAACTTTTTTTTTGTTTGAATGTCCCCCTTAATCTCCAAGCATTCTGAACGTACTGGGAGCAAGAACTGTGAGACTTTTCTTGGGGAATGTGATAATACAAATGGACTTCACTGGCACCATAGATCCAAGGCAAAGCTAACACTTCATATGGTGCAGTAGTGCAGTACCTCTGACACTTTGGAATTACAAATTGCAATAATTTACTGTTATTGGTACATCCCCTTTCACTCTGTTAACATTCACTAGTGTAGACTTATGGCTGGCACGCTCTCTTTTAGCTGGGACAGTGACAGCATGACTCAATTGCTCTGTGCCCACTGCTCCTTTGTACTCCTCAAGATGTAGCATCTGGCCCCCAGCTGCTGCTTCTGGAAGTGTCCCATCTATAGTGCAGCATGTATGTTAGACCCACGGGGTTGTTATGATGGTCCTAAGGCACCTAAATTGGCATAAGATGCTTCTGTTTTGACAGTTGAGTCAAGCCTCAAGAACAAGCTGGGGAAGCCACGCATTTTGCCTGTGCATAGCAAATACTGCTGGATTGTGCTAGGAGTCTCCATGGCATGTCCTTCTCATGGATTCTTATTTCTGCATACTAAGCCAGACTCACTGGGCAGGTCTTTGGCTGCAAGACTCAGAAGAGAGACCAAATAATCCTTACAACTACCCTAAAACCTCTGATGGTTTGTAAGGAGGCTTAATTCCATGTGCTTTGTTGTTACACTGCCAGTTATTTTCCAGTCAGAAAGCAACCTAGTTTTTGGATTCTCATTTCTCATCTATATTCTGATTCTCATTTACTCCCCTCATTTCTTCTTATTGTCAGAGTCTTCTGTAGCTCTCCAGTACACCAGGCCCAACTACAACCCCAGAATGAGTTACTGAAATGGTAGATCAGTTGAATCATAACATTTTTGTATGGGATTTGTAAGGTATTACTTTTTCTACAGAATCTACTATAATTCTGTCATGTCTTGATCAAATTTCATTCTTGATGGTCACGATGACATCTACCAGCTGTTCCTACCTACTTTTTAGGTGGCTTGTTCAAATTTTGGGGTTTTTTGTCAGTTATGCAGCACAAGAAGGAAATTATTTATTTAGAACCTAGTATACCCTCTTCGTAGAAACTTTTTAGTAGTTAGGCAATAAGTTCTTCAAAACATGTATGAGTGTGCAGTGCTATGCCACTTGAAGGTCTTTGCTTGATCACCTTGTATTTTAGGGCTCCTCTCAATCAGCCTCTCTCTTTCCTGTCAGTCAACATGTCACCTACAATTCCCTACTCACATTTCTTCTGATTCTGTTACTAGAGGGCTGCAGGATAAACTAAACACTCAGGTGTACATTTCCTGCTGCTGGCCAATCTGGCTCTCTAACAAAGGAACTGTGTCTGTGAAGACAGAACCAAGAAAATTACTGTTCTCTAGAGACAAGTGAGTGACAGGCTGCCGAGGGAGAGCTCGTGCCTATAGCAAAACATGGGAGTGCTTCACCTAAAGCCCACCTGACTGCAATCCTTTACAAGCTTCCCACATCTGTAGCAAAAACACTGCCAGATGCCCAGAAAAGCATAAAGGGGCCATAAACACTCGACGAGAAATTGAGAAGGGAATCTTAAACGGCGAACCTGTGGGATTAGGATGTATGAAATCAGGGCAGATCTCACTGGAGCCGGCAGTAAAGAAAGGAATAGGAAAAGAAAAGAATAACATGAGAAAATGAACAGAAAAAAGGGATATTATTTTAGGCAGCAAGGGGCTGAACAAGGAAATGGAGACTATTAGACTTCAAATGATTGAGATTAAAAGATCAAAACCAGAAGTTTTCAAACACAGAACAGAGGTGAAAAAGAGACAAGCAAGTATGCAGCAGACAATACAGCAGCAGAGATAAAGACATTAACACTGCCAGATAAATAAACAGGACTTAAGTCTGAATCCTAATTCACAGATCCTGTGTAGAGGATTATTATTTCTGCAACAGAATATCCCTGGTTTGTCTGATGCACTGAAAAATAAAGCATCATGAACTGAGATGTGTGTAACTAGCTGAAGTCCACATCTCTGTAAAAACTAGTCTTGCTTTAATATAAATTCAATTTGAATCACCAGCACTGTGTGATGTTTACCATCATCAAGAAAAACTATACACTGAATAGACAATTTATTTTTTCTTGACAGTTTTCCCACACATGGTGAAAAAGTTGAATACAGGCCTGCATGTGATGATCATAATGTTCCTCTGTGTGGCCATTTTCTTTTCTCTGGTCAGTTTTGGATTCTGCATTCTTAACGCAATAAAAGTTCCTTACCGGGCTATTAACGGTCCAGCAGGAGCATGCCTTTGGAACTTCCTGGCAGGTAAAGTCATTTACCAGTGTTTTTCTCTAGTCACATTCATAGAAAATGATACAAGTTGCTTCTTTTGCCTTACTAAATACCTCTTTGACTTAAATACTTGTGATTGCAATGAAGATTGCAATTATGAATTCATACCTATCAAAACAGAACTTCCAGGTGGCATCTTGGCTTATTGCATCTAGTCAACATTTAAGAGGAGCTATGAATGCCAGCCTTTAGGCTTTAGGTCACTGATAAAAGTATGTTTGCCCATGCAATAAAGCCTAAGCATTTTAAAGGTGTTTAAGCTATGCCTTTGTCTTTCTGATCTCTGTACAGGGCTTGCTGATGTATTCAGTAAGTCTTGAAGCACAATCAAAATACCTGTCTTGTTTTGATTTGATATAGTGATTACTTGTTTCATTTTGTTGCAGGTGGATTTGTAGTACTTGCAGTCACCAGCTTTATGGCTGCTGTGAAACTTCATCATCTCACAGAAAGAATTGCCAATTTTCGGGAAAACGTCTTTCGGTTTGTTATCTTAGAAGAACGTTTTGAAGACTGTTTTTGGATTGGTGTGGCAAGTGCCACAGCACATGCAGTGAATTTGCTGCTAATATCCTTTAGTGGGATTCATTTCCCTAAAATTAAGACTAAAACAGAAGAAGTGACTGTCACGGCAGAAGATATCATGTACTAGCGAATCTACACAAAACTCTTTTGGTCAAGTGAACTGTTGTGGTAGAAACAGTTTCTTGGCTCTTCAGCCTTTGTTTTGGATAGATGATTTATGTATAAACCTGAGTAGAGATGTCAGTCTACAATACCAGCAACTAACATGTCTGTGAAAAAATAAAAAAAACAAATGCTATAACTATCATTATTCTCAAAACTGACTGATATCTGCAGTGAATATATGCTGTTTCTCAGTTTTTAGAAAATTTGCCCTTTGGGATATTTTAGAAAAATAAGGTAAAATATTATTTCATCAGACCAAGTGTCTTTATCTAGAAAGACAACATGTCTATCACAAATCTTTGAAGCTATAAGGTTGTTTCAAAACAGAAAGAATGTATATTTGGCATTTACTTTCACAGAATTATCTAGAGCATGTTGAGAGGGACATACATGTTTGATGATATACTGCATTGAAAAGAAAACTTCATCTGTGAGGCTAAAGTTAAGGGGCAGCAAAGGCTAAGTGTGTGTGAAATGTTTTTAAAACAGAGATTATCCTATATCACAAGGCAAAGAAGTGAGAAATGTAAAGTATATGGGATGCTATTTGTCTGTGATGAAAAAATTATTAGCTGCTAGATGAATGTTTCATTGCAGCTTCTGGAAGAAAACATATTAAAGGTTATAAAGCATATTAAATAGTGCTTTTAGATAACCTGGAAAATAATAATCAAACAGATTGATATTCTTCATAACTGTGTTAATGATCAAGTCTATCTTAAATCAAGTAAAAGTGATGTATGATGAAACAGTATTGAAATTAATAGAATGAGCTAAATGGATTGAAAAGTTACTTTCTTAGGAAATACCATAATTTTGACAGGGATCAACCAGTTCATGGGTCATGAGGAGTGAATATTTTTGAGAAAAGAATATGGAATATACCATTAACAATGGATACAGTGGCCTCTACCATCTCTGGTTTGACTCTACAAGGTTAGCAGGATTATGAGTGGAGTAGAAATTTGTTAGGGTGCCTCTGCAACAGGCCCTAATAACCTGTCATCTTTAAGACATCACGAGCCACTTTTTTTTCAGGAGCACTAAAATTATTTTTAAAAATTTAAGAGCTAGACGGAAAATTATGATGAGGGTAGAGATAATCGTTACAATTTTATCATAAAAGAGACTCAATAAAGCAGAAAAAGTAGTTCCTATTTTGTATAACCCTCTTATTTCACTGTTCTTCTAATTTTACTGGTGATTTCAGTCAGACTGTACCCTGGGCCACAACTCCAGGAAGATGGTGCAATACCCAGTACATGGATAGGCAGCAAACAAACCCAGTCTGTGAAGGTGCCTTAGATGGTAACAACACAGTACTGCCCAGAAGACTGTCCACAGGGGCCTCTGTGGTACCACCACCTTTCTCTCCCAGAAAATTCTGAGTGGCTTTGAGATAGAAAAATTTGAAGTGAGGCATAATTACACAAGTAGAAAATGTAATACTTGTCATTGGTAATTGTTCTATGAACACGTATAATTTAGCTGTAGTTACTGTACAGAAAGAATGATATTGTGACATGTAACTTAGCTTTTACTAAATGTAATTCTCGTCAGGAGGTGACAAGGAAGCAGATTTTAAATCCTCCATATTGAGCGATTGCTTTGAAAATGCTTTTCAGTAGTATTAATATGCATGTATTGCAACACATTTTCATACTGATAATGAGCTGCTTGATGGCCCCCAAATTGCCACCCCCTCCAAAAATATTATTGAATGAGAACAAACGGACTGTTTAGGTAAGGACAAGAGTAAAGATTTGTTGGTGTGGATTCCTAGGTAGGTCACAGTAGCTCTGAAGAAACCGGTAGAATGTACTGTATACATGAACTTAAAGGGGAATAACTGAGCTGATTACTGTTGCAATTTCCTGGTTTGAATCAGTTTAACAATGGAGCATTACAATGCAGTAAAGGTCCAAGAGATTTCTTTTACAGCAGACCTGTGAAGTGTCATTGTGGGACACTGTAGCTGCCAAGCTGAATGACCAAATAACAGCATCACCCAATGACCTGTGAGAAAATAGTATTTTCAGTTCAGAGTGAACAGAAGTATCACCATGCATGAACTAAACTTGATGAAACAGATGTAAGGCTAAGTTAACCTTTCAGCTTCACAGGTTGTCTGAGTTTAAGCACTCCTAAGATACACTAATAGGTCAATGCATGGAATATTTGCCCTGGGAAGTTTTGTTTGGAGAAAAAAAAGTTAAATGCAGTCATACATATTTGAAATGTACAATTACAAAGCCCAATCTTCGGTTAACAATAGGTAAGTTTATCACTTAGACCCTTTCAGCTTTCCCTTGTGCCTCATAAACTAATTTCAAAAATGTGCATGATATATGTGGTCTACTTTATTTATACATTTTTATTATGTTTCACATAGTGTATCTGATCAAATGCATGCTCAACTTGTGGAAATGAACACTTCTCTGGGGGCACTTCTTACCTTGGAAGATTTGAAATCCCAGATGAGAACATTTATGAGTAATACCTGCCCAGAACTTTGAAGACATTATGGGTCCAATCCTCTTTTCATAAAATTAAATAAATACAACTTCATATATCCTAAAAATACCCTCTTAATTTGTATGTGCAGAATAATGTATAGAAACAAAATGAATGTAGAGAAGCTATGGAGCTCAAAGTGAGGCGCGGTATAACTCCACAACTAGTATTAAGTTATGAAGTAGGTATGTTTATTCAGCGCTGGACGCATAGGGGATCGCTCCTCCAATTATGCGTGCCGTTTAGCCGCTTCTCAACCTTTTTATCCTTTAAAATGTTACATATTCATAGCATTACACAATTTTCTAATACATATGCATCTCCTATCCCCACCCGTCTTTGTTCCAGGTGGTAATTAGTTCAGTGCTCTTCTGGTGGTCGTTGGGATGATGCAAGAAAGCTTTCTTCTAAGTTTGGACTTTTGTCTTCCCTTCTCAGGCCCTTTGGACCTTTTAGCCTTGTCCAAGTCAGGGAGCTGATTGATTACTGCCGTGAGGCCTGACAATACTTCCTTATTCCCAGGACTTTTCGTATTCTTATCCTTATCGATCATTGCATCTTTTCCTTTCTTCCTTTTGGTCGAGGTAAGCAACAGGAAACGTTCATAGCAAATGTTGAACATAGCACATTCCTTCTCTCCTATTCCTAATTATCTTCTAACTTCTATTCTTCTAGGATCTAACTTTAAGTTTCTCGTTTCAAAAGAACTAAAAAACTGTTCATTGTATCCAAGAGCCTTGCTAAAAAAAATGAAGCTAAAAATTAATTACCACTTTGACTCTTTAAATAATATTATGGTTTAATGTTAAAAAAATGTATTTTTACAAGATAAATTACAGTGCATGCGATTTCCCTCAGTCATAGTTTCTGAGTGCTGCTGTCCTTAATAAAGCATGTTATTTGTCTCTGTACCACTTAATGGAAAAAGCTGTGAGGTGGGAAGTGCAATGAACTCCCAGAGAACAGGCCCAACTTCTTCTACATAATGTTCTGTTGGTCTAACCGTGTAACTCCACTTAAAGATGTATGGAAAAGCAAACATTGTTATATATATTGTCTTATTCTCACGTATAAAAATGAATTACTAAAAATCTATGCTTCACACTTCAGGGGCAGGGAAAGGAACAAAAAATGTCTGGATCACCTGAAATTAAACTCCAGTGCATGTTCAATGCACTTCAGACTGACAATACAGTAACTGTGAGCAAACTCCAACCAGTTCTTTCCATGCAGTGCTTTTGCTGAGCATAAATCTTCTTCTGATATTACAGTGATGACCTCGTACTCTGTTGTGAATTTTTCTGACAGAATATAACTACAGTCAATCTCATTGGGTTTTTTATCTTTTTTTCACTTACCACATTTTTATTTCTTTTTGTAATTTCAGCCTGAAATTGTTACTGCTTTCTCGTAGAAAATAACGTGCGTTTGCAATAAAGTTGTTTGGTTTTTTTCTAAATAATTTACATTTTAATCTTCAATATGCAAATTAAGTATGCAGTATGCAGACTAGGGCTGCCTAAGTCTGTGATAAACCCCCGAGAGAAGTACGACCACCTATCTAGAATGTACCACCAGAGGGCAAAACTCCACTGTGCAGCCGAGCCGCCCTCTCGCACGAATCGTGGCACACCGGCAGGAACCCCCAGCTGCCGTCCCCCGTATCCCGGCCCGGGGAGCGCTCCCGCCCCCCGCCCTCCATCGCGGCCCTCCCGCGCCGCCGCCGCGGGCACCGCCCCTCGCGGCGCCGGCTGATGAGGCGCTGTGCGCACTGGGCGCGGCCGTGCTGCCGCGTTCCACTGCTGCCCGTCCCCGCTGCCCTCCCTCCCTGCCGCCTCCCGTGNCCGCGGCTCTCGGCTGAGCCCGCCGTGTGCCTCCCGGAGCTGAGTCAGGAGTCGTGCTGCTCCCTCTGCTCCTCTTGGGTGTACCAGACTGGAGGTCTGCGCTGGCGGAGAGAAGCTGTTTTGTACTTAAAATCAATGATTCAAAGAGTTTTTGTCTTTATGTGCTCGGTAAAATTGTTTTAAGTTTAGTTGTGTTGTATCTGATTTCTTTTTCACGCTTTAAAGTTGTTGTAGTGGTTGATCGTGGTTTACTGAAGTGTTACTCTGTGTATCACGTGAGCTAAATTCAAAAACGGAGATAAATTCATACAGAAGTAGCAGTAGTTTGAACAGTGTGCTCTCTGCCTCTGATGGGTCTCTAAATTTCGTGTCGTTTACCTTAACGTGTGTCCTTTTCTAGGGCCTTGTTCTGGGAGTCTACTCAAGTGAAAAGGATGATGGTGCTGCCCAGTTCACTAGTGCAGGAGATGCTTTTGATAGGCTTGTGTCTGGAAAACTGAGAGCACTTCTGTCTCTGTAAGTGTGTGATAAACTTCTGAAATGGATTAAAGTACCTACAAATACCAGTAGGAATGATATTTTTTTTTTTTTTTATTATTAGTGTCTGTGTCCATATCACTATCAGGCTGGTATTTGCTTCTACAGTTTGGAGAGGAGCTCCCATGATAAAACCAAGCACTGAGCAAACATGCAAAATGTTCATGGGATCTGTCCTCTGCTGTGAATCAGCACAGAGCCAAGCATCACAGTACATTTGTGTGGAGCACTGTGTGGTCATGGAATGAATGTAGTACTGTAAGATTTATCACAAGTAAGGACTTCTGTATTGAAAGAATCTTTTTGTGTCCTAGATGTGGGCCACCTTTGAAGAAAGGCAAAACACGCATGTTTCATGGTTTGCATCAGGTATGAACTTTGCACTTCTGTATGCTAATTGATGTGTGAAGTTTGCCTTTACATCTCATTTTAAGCTGAGTTCTCTGCTGTGCTTTTATAAATGGCCTGCTCTTCTCCCCTCCTCTTCACCCTCTCAACTCCTGTTCTGCACTGCCCGTGTTTGCACAGCCTTTTGCACAGTCCTGTGCTCCCTCCAGCTTGCTGTAAATGGAGAGGATGTGAACAGATCTGTTCCAAAGGTGCTGTACTCTGAATAGCTGCTTCCTGAATGAGCTGAAGTGTGGTAGCTTTGGACCTGGCTTCCATGCCTCCTGTGCCCAGGAGGGGTGAGTGTGTGAGGAGTTACTGATAGGTGCAAAGACCTTCCAGACCTGACAGTTCTAACACAAGGTAGTCCCATCATAGGCTTTTGTCAGAGGTTTTAAGTCAGGTGCTTGAAACCTCTGAAAACAAGACATGGGACTGTTCTTCCAGCAGGACTTTTGTCTGCACAGATATGATAGATCGCAGAGGTATGAGATGAGGATTCATCTGCTCAAAGAATTTTTGAGAAATTTGAGAAGCAAGGATACACCTAATGCACATATGTAAAGCTGACCAATATGGTATGATTTGTACCTTTTTGGAGTAGTATCTAAGGCTAAGGCAGGCATATGATGTGACACTAAGTGTCCCTGTCTAAGTAACTGAATCTTACCTTAAGGCTGTTTACATAATTTGAAATAAATCCAGTTGTAGTGAGTATTGCCTACCACATATAAATTCCTGTGCGGACACCCCATGCAGGTGACACTGGACTTGGTAAAAAGACTTTCAGAAATCTCATGGAAGTTGAGTGCACTGAAGGTCCCATTATCCCAGTTCTGCATACAGGATGGGCTCTGAAGTGAGTAGCAAATCTCTGTAAAAGAAGACAGGAGAATGTTGACTGGTATCACTGATTTTCTGGAAAGCTAACACAAGTTTCAGCATTTTATGGACTAAAAGACTACTACAGTGTAGCAGTTTGAAAGCTGATTGTTAGAGGCTGACAGAAATAGAAGGGAAAGCCTAAGATTAACTTAATTTTTCTTAAGCGCTATAAGAACATATATATGTATGTATGTATATATATCTATCTTTGAGTTTTATACAAATTTGACTTAACTCTTAAAAGGCTCCTTTAATCCTCCTTACTTCTTTTTTCCTTCCACTTGCATGCAGCTTATAAGGCAAGCTTGTAGCCTGCTGTGCTACATTGTTTTCCTGAGTTCTGGCCAGGTGTATCTCTGTGCAGCTTTGGTTTGCTACCTGGCAAAAAGTGCCAGCAGAGCTCATAAGATGAACTAACACACTGAGCTTTTGAAGTGATTTTATTTCCTTGAACATAGCACTGTGCCAAAAAGAGGTTACAATTCTCCAGATAAGTTCTGTCCTTTCTTACAGCTTGAAAGCTGGATCTGCTATCCAAGCACTCTTAGCCTTGCCCTTAGGTGTATCAAATTTACCATGTGTTAAACATAAAGCCCTGTCTGCTCTGTGCAATGCACATGATTGTTAACTGGACAACAGAATAACTGACTACATGACTGTGGCAAATGATTGGGAGCACAGGACAGCAGCACCATACAGGCACTCTTAGTGAAAAGTGCCTGATACAGAAAAAGTGCTGCATGTATTTTAATGTTATGCTTGGTTTGATTTATAAAGTATTTTTAACAACTCTGCTGTGGCTGTAACAATGAGAAAAGTGAATCCATTTATGTGTTGGCTTCATCTAGGACTTTCCAAGTGTGGTGGTTGTTGGCTTGGGTAAGAAGAATGCTGGAATAAATGAACAAGAAAACTGGAATGAAGGCAAAGAAAATATTCGTACTGCTGTTGCAGGTTAACTATTTTTAAAAATTTTTAAGCATTTTGTCTGTAAAGCAATTGCAGTTCTGCAGCATGTTCCATTTTTGAAGAACAAGTCTAGGTGTGGCTTTGTTTGAAATGCACAACTTACTGCATGGTTTGGTAAATGCATTTACTTGTCACTGATATTCATGTAAATTTTTCTTTAGTGAGCAAGGAGTTATCAAGAATGTAAATCAAATCTGAAGACAGGTAATTGCAGTTATTTATATCAAATAACTTTCCTAAACAGTGTGATATTGAAAAGGCACTTGTCTAATTAGTACTTTGAAGCTGTGGAGTATCACCAATTCACTTTATGGTCACTCTGTACTTAAGTATGCACATATATTTATTTCCGCCACTTATTTCATAACTGAGATGTTTGTGTTATGAACTAATATCTTTCACAATATCAGTACTATGATTCAGTATGTTATCTGTTGTAGACAGAGGAGGGTTTATCTTAATCAAGGATGACTGCTGCATCTAAGTGTGTAAAATAAGAATTAAGAGTTGTCACTGAAGACTTTATAGTCTGTGATTGGATGACAGCTGTATGTCCAAAGTGCTAGCCTGTAGCTGCCACTAGCATTGTTAATTAACATGCACATTGTAGCTGACATAAAACATTGTTAAATTACTTAGAAAAAAAATAGAATTTATGGAATATTATATTTCTATAATTAATAATAAATTCATTTATAAATAAAAATTGAATAACTTCTATTGTTTATAAGAGGATATATAAATTCATCTGGAAGAGAAGAACAGTCATATTCTTGGCAAAAATTAAATTATAACAAATGTCTGATACCTGTAGATAATCATAATTCATAGCATTTCAGAATAATGGAGCCTTGCTTTGCTGTAGAATGAGCTTAAAGGAGTCAGAACAACTGTGATCTTTCCTTTTTTATCCTTGTGAAACATTTTAATCATTATAATTCATCAACTGATATTTTTAGTAAAAATTTGCCAGTATATGGTCATTAGCATTTTTAATTATTCTACTGCATGATCACTGACTGACTGACTTATAAACTCAGATATCTTGAGTTAAAATTACTTTTTCCTTGAAATGTCCCATTGATCACCTTGGACACCTGTTTTGCTGTTCTGTGCAATAGTTGGCCTTCAGTTCTGTGCTGTATTTTTCAGTTGGCTGCAGGCAGATCCAGGACCTGGAGATCCCTTGTGTGGAAGTAGACCCCTGTGGAGATGCACAAGCAGCTGCAGAAGGTGCTGTCCTTGGATTGCATGAATATAATGAGCTGAAGCAAAAAAAGAAGCCTGTAGTTACTCCCCAGCTTCATGGAAGGTGATGGGAAAGGAAAGCTTCCCTATTTATTCATCTGTTTGCTCATTTATAAAACTGTATGCATGGCATGCTTGTGCATGAGAAAAACAAAACTGAAAGAATAGGGCTTGCAACAGTACTCTTCTTAACTCCTACTCCTTTGAATTTCCTGAAGTATTTTACATCTCAAGTATATTTACAGTGTTTGTTTCATGTGTTTTGATGCCATGTTCTGGTAAATAAATACCATGTTAAGGGTAAATAAATGCTGCTTCATAGAAAAGAAGGACCAGGATAAAAGTAAAAGTAAAAAACTACCTGACAAGAAGTTGTGATATACTAGGACTTCTGTTGGTATTGTGTGCCAGAGTTGTGGAGAAGAGGTATTCAAACTCCATGAATGGATAAATCCTTTGGAGAATCAGAAAATGCTAACTGACACCAGACCAATGCACTATGGATATCTTTTACATAGTTCACTTGGTTATATTTTCATTCACAGAGTATAATGCAAGAAAGGAAGCCTGGGGTCTTCCGGTCTCTAAATAGACATCATTTCCTGGAAAGAAGAAAGTAAAACCAGAGCTTTTAGTTTCAGAACAATTACTGGAGTGGACTTTGGATGTTCTGTATAGGATATTCTGTCATGCAGGGGAGAGGTATTCCCTGTATGTACTTTAAACAGGAACAAGTTCTTTCTTACAAAGAAGTTAGTGAAATAAGGTAGAAGCCTCTTGATTAAGCATGTCTTGATAAGCTATATGTAAAATAAACACTCTTCCTATTTTGTAGCACAGCAGATAGTTTAGAAACTGATTAAATTTGTATTAAATAAACATTTTCTGAAAACAAAGGTGGTCCTATGACCAGTTATGGAAGTAATTTTTTTATATAGTAATTTTAGGTTGGAAAAGACTTCTGGAAATCATTCAGTCTAGCTCCAACTTGGATTAGGGATAACCTGGACACTACATACAGCATTAAAGCTTGGTCAGGTTGATCAGGCCTTTGTTTAGTCCACATCTTAATATCTCCTGAGTTGAAAATGCCACAACCTTACTAGGCCATCTGTTCTAGTGCTTAACTACACTCATGGTGAATTTCTTTCTTTGTGTCCTATTGTATTTTTCCTTGTTGAATCTTGAGACTGTTGTCTGTTACTGCCTTACTGTGCAGCTCTGAGATGTGTCTGTCTTCAGACACGCTCCTGCTTCAGTTCATGTTTTCTCAATTTGTCTGCAAGTATTCTATGTGAAAACCTTGCTCAAGTCAAGAAAAATCACAGAATTCTTTAGGCTGGAAAAGAACTTTAAGATCAATAACATCCACTGTGGTCCTCTGTGACAAACCCTCTCATCACAGAATTCAGTTAAGTTGGTCAGGAATGATTTACCCTCAATGTAAAATGATGGTTCCTACTGACTATCTTGTCCTTCATATACCTAGAAATGGCTTTCAAAATTACTTTCTCTGCAAACTTTTAAGGACTTGCATGTAGTTTCCTATATCTCCCTTGGCAAATTTAGAGATGGATATTTGTTCTTTTCAGTCATCAGGGACCACATTCAGTTATACCTTCCAAACTGAAAGAGCCCAGGCTTAGAGTGATGCCAGCCAGTTCTCTCAGAACTCTCAGATACATACTGCATGCTACCAAGGATTTGTGTTTGTCCACCATCCTTAAGCTAAGTCCTAAGTCTCTCTTCCTGGCATGGGGAGTGCCCTTCTTCCCCAAACTCTGTTGCTGGGCACAAACAACTGGGAAATCTGGAAGCAGATCTTTATAATTATTAAGGCTGATGCAAAGCCAGCATTGAGAACTCCAATCTTCTCAGTGTTCAGTAGGTTGCCTGCATGATTTAGCAAGTGAACAGTGTTATTCCTGCTCTACCTTTTGCTGATGGTGTACCTGTTGAAGTCCTTTTGGTACCTTTCCTACTTCTAGCCAGTTTTAGTGTCAGCTGACATTTGGCTTCTTAATTACATCCCTCCATATCCAGGCAATATTTCTGTGTTTCTCCCAGATTCCTCTATTATTGGCCTGCTGTTTTTAGAGACAGAATCCAATTCAATGCCTTGCTTTGCGATAACTTATAAAGCAAGCACGTTGTCTCAGTAAAATGAAAGGTTTTGTACTGGTCATCTGGCAAAGCAACCAGAGAGACTTCCCCATTTCCTACACATGCAGCTCTGTGAGTGTTTAGTCTGTCATTTGTTAGTGAAGTGTCTTTAGTGCACTGGGAAATGAGATCCAAATTCCACTTCTGTCACATATTTCAGTAAAGGGGAAAAACAGAATTGGAAACTTTATATGGTAAATAAAAACTTTCAAGGCTGCTAAAATTAATGTGATTACAAACTCCGGAAGGGGTATGTAGCCTTGTGTTTAAGGATTTGAGCCAATCCTTTGTTAGTAAGGATTAGCATAAGACCTAATGAATTGGCTAGATAATTTTATATCTGTCTGCTCTCAGATTCTCCTAGTTTTCTCTGAAGTTTGGCACTGACTAGAACCAGAGATGAGTTACTAAACTAGAGTCCTTGTAGTAAGATAACTGTGATATTCTTAACTGCTCAAAATTAATGATATGCATTTTAAGAAAGAATATGTGAACGTTGACAACATCTTACTTTTGCAAATGTGTATAATCCTGACCATTGTGTGTTGTTGTCTAGCGCTGAAAGTGAAGCCTGGCAAAAAGGCGTTATCTATGCTGAGGGGCAGAACCTGGCTCGGTACCTTATGGAGGCTCCAGCTAATTATATAACTCCAATCAAATTTGCTGAACATATTGAACAGAAGCTGAGAAGTTTCAGCAATGTAAAGGTCCACATAAGGTAAATTCCATGAGAATTATTCCTCTGTAAGGCAGAGACTGTAATAGTAAGGTAAGATACCTTCCAGGTTATTCAGATCTCATCTTCCCTTTGCTGCTTCAAATGACAAAAGCAGGGGAAAGTGTTTGGGGAAAATGTATGAGGGGTGCTCAGACTGTAAACTGTTCTCAAGGATTAGTGAGTTGCTAGTTTGCAGAGGAAGCAAGATACTGTGGTGCAGTAAAATCAATTCAATTAGCCATGCAGTCAATTACTGCTTAATTAACAGGTGCTAGAGGGCTAATATTAAGTAACTTTTATTTTCTTCCCAAGTGGATTTTTTACATACTTTGGTTTTTTTTTTGTAGATGTGGTAATAAAACATCTTCTATTTATTGGTGTTACTGTTGGGATTTTTTAATAGTTTTTAAAAATGTGAGATGGAGCCATAAAAGCCTTTGCAAGTGAATTTGCACAGTTGGTGCTTCTTGCCCCTGAATTTCTACTTTCTGCTCTGTGGTGGAAACAGGCTAACTGGTTGTGCAAGTGTTGGAGGCTTTTTTGTTGACAGGCAAGCCTGGGGTAAATCTTTCTAGCAGAAAGCTAAATGTAACCTGCAGTATTGTTACTTCACATGCCTTTAGCATCTACAGCCTCACAGGCAAGTGAAAGATCAGTGTTTCTGATGCAGAAACTGTAGACAACCTATGGGTTTTTTTAAACAAGATGAAACAAAAATCAAAGAGCAACTTTGAGGAAGTTTTAAGGAATTTTTCTGCTTCACCACAAAAGGTAGTAGTGGTTGTATTGAAACTACAGTTTCCAAAATAACTAACTAAAATGAAATGGTTTGTGTACAAACCTTTAAGAATCATGATCTCTTAAAAATAATCACCTCAGTCAAAGTGTTCAGTTGAAGAAAAAAAAAAAACAACCCCAAAACTAATATATGTTTCTATTCCAGACCAGAGTCTTGGATAACAACACAAGAGATGGGAGCATTCCTGAGTGTAGCCAAGGGTTCAGCTGAACCTCCCATCTTTCTGGAGATTCACTATTTAGGGGGTGCTAATACGGATGACTCCCCGTTGGTATTTGTAGGAAAAGGAGTTACGTTTGACAGGTATGTATGCTAATACTTTAATTACTAAAAGGAGAAAATGCTTTCCTGCTATTCATGTTCAACAGGGAGGTGCTTTTTTCTTTGCTCAGCAATTCATCCAATTACACTGAACTTGCATTATATAGTAGCTTGTGCTGTCTTTCCTGGGGATGAGACAACATCAGTTGTCCAAAGTAGGAATTAGTATGCCATCATCTTGTAAGGGGAAGAAGGTAATTCAGAGGAAAAGAAAATAAAGAAAGTACTATTGTTTCCACATGAACAAACATGTGGATGAAGAATTTACATGCTTAGAATTGCAGTATGTCATTGGGCATCTAGATGATGATTAAGGAAATAGAAAATAATTCATTCTTTGCAGCAGTTCCTTATAACTACTTTCCATGTCACATACTACTGTAGCATTTATTAGTCAGTTCCCCATCCATATGTTGATTTTTACCAAGTGTGCTATTTCGTTCTTGCTTTGTGCACTGCCATTGTGAACACCAATGAGTTACTCCACTGCAGTTTACCTGGATTTTTATGGTCTCCTCATTATGAGGAAGTAATATTTTATCTGAAATGAAAACCCAGATACCTTGCTTTCAGTACGCTTACTAGGGTTGCAGAAGTATTTGGAGCACCAGGTGTAGCATTTACTGATATTTGGTGTTAACACATACTGATGGACAGAACATCATCAGTGTATGTGACATGGAACTTGAGCTGTTTGTTCCAGCGGTGGCATTTCCCTGAAGCCGTCATCGGGTATGGATGCGATGAGAGCTGATATGGGAGGGGCAGCAACTGTCTGTTCAGCCATTGTGACAGCAGCAGCTCTAAATCTACCTCTGAACATAATTGGTAAGTGTTTTTGTGTGAAGAATCCAAAAATCTTAGTTCTACAAAGTTTTGTGAGAGAGAAAATTTCTAGTATGGGCAATGGTAAAAGCCATGTACAAACATCATGGATTCTCACACACCTACTTCTCTCATTCGCTTGCTCAACATCTCTTCCATTTTTATTTGCATATCAAAAAATTACTATTCTTCACTTGAATAAAATATGGAACACCGAATTAAGATTTTTAATGTATGATTTTTAGATCTTATGTGAGAAATGTTTGTCAATTAAGATATTTTCAATGAGTCTTTGGAAAAGTCCTATCCTTCATTACAAGAAGGAATGTGCATCTTTGTATAAGCAGTTAGAATGAAAAGGAGTCAGGAGTGCTGAGCTACCTCCGTGAGTGCTTGCCACAACTGAACAGGAAGAGGAGGGATCAGCTTTAGTTTCCGTAGGTGAATATCTCAGCAAAATGCTAAAACAAACCAAACCAGTCTGCTGATACCATTGTGTAAGTGCAGTGAGTCTTTCTTTTCTGAAAAAAAGTTTATTTTTTCTGCAGAGGTAAAATTAAATAAACTGACTCAGTCACCGGCAAGACCAGTTGGCAATGACACGGAACATGTTCTAGGATAAGTTTTAGTTTGAGAAGCTCGACTTTTAAGTTCTGGTACTTCAGTCACTTCTATGCTTCAACCAGAAGAGGGCAGCGATGCCCACACACGGTCACAGCGTTCCTCAGCGAAGTGCGCGGTGAGGAGGGCTGAAAGTGCAGCCTGTCTGCACATCATGCCACTGAAAAGTGGTGCTCCACTTGTGGACCTTGTGCCAGGTGCAGGTTTTCCCTAGGAGTGGTGGAGTGCCTTTCATTCCATGATCCCAGTCGCAGTTGCAGTTTTGACGCTGAGCCTGTTTTTTGCTCATTTCTAGTTCTTGGTATAGCTGGAGTTATGTGACAAGTCCTTGAACCACTCTGGATATTATACAAGGAGCAGAGCTGGAATAGCTCAGAGTATTTATTCAGGAAGTTTTTAAATTCAGAAAGAAAGACGTTCCTTTACATGTGAATAATTATTTGTATATGGGAGACAAGATAATATTTATTGATCCTCTTATATCACTTGTCTGGGAAAAAAGTAGAAGAAATCCTAGTGGTAAAATAGTGTAGGTGAGAGAGCCTGGTGGTGCATCATGCAGAGAAGTTTCCCTGGTTGAAAACTGGACCATGTGTCATTCATTAACCAGGAAAATTTGGATTTTGAGCTTGATTTCAAAGTGACACTTGTACTGTTTTCTTAAGGAGGTATTAGGGGTTTATGTAAGAGGGGTTTTTTCTACAACTTTTCCAAGAAGAAAACTAGTAATTTGCTTTTCTTTTTGTCTCTGAGGTTTGGCACCCCTCTGTGAAAATATGCCCAGTGGTAAGGCAAACAAGCCTGGGGATGTAGTTAGAGCCAAGAATGGAAAAACAATACAGGTATGCATGTGAAACTTGGATTTTGCATACTTTTAGTGAATTGGTTTAATCAACCAGGTTGACTGCAGTTAGAGTGCACTTGAAAAAAACCCTTAAAGATAAGCAGTGCAAATGTACCATTTTTAAAATTGTAAGAAGCATGTTACTAACTAGAAATTGCTATAATAGGATTTTTTCAAATATAGATTGAAGAGATGAGACATGTTTTATAAATTGCTAGGAAAACTGCAAAGTAAGGTAATTTACTGAGCACCCTAGAAAAGCTTGTTTGGCACAAGAGGTTGTTACAATGCTCATAAATACAGGCTCTCAGTCTGAATGAATAACATTAATTGCTTCCAGCAGCCCCTTCAGAACAATTCCTTGCTATCTGGAGTAAGGCATGAGAGTAAGACATCAGTTTCCTGCTGATGTAACCAAGGTCTTTACACTGCCAAAATTCTCATTACAATCAGGACTCTGAGTCATAGGGGCTGTTGGTTCAAAGAAGCTTGCCAAATCAGTACCCAAAACACATATTTCAAATTTATTACAAATAGTTCCATACTCATCTAATAGATTAAATTGTACTGAAGGTCACTGTGCTGTAGATCACTGATTTAATGCAGAAGTAGATGGCTTTCTTTCTCTCTGAATCTCTGTGATTCTGCCAATTTTGACTTGCTGAAACCTTCCATTTATTTGACATTTGTCTCTGAAAACTGAATTCAGTCACCCTCTGCTTTGAGGGAAAAGGACTGGACATGTATTCTCCCATCAAGAAGAAATCTGCAAGAAAGTGCTGGTAGCTCAGAGCACATGATGCAGCCTGTGTGCTCCCTTGAAAATTGTAGTGCTGAAAGATGACTTAACCTCAGCTACAGATGTGCTTTTACTTTATAAACGTAACTTTATATCAATACTATATTTTTTCTTTCTTTTTTCAGTGTAGTTTGACTAAATGTACATTACCTCAAGTTCGTAGGGCCTCTATCAAAGCTACTTAAGATAATATGTGAGAAGTACATCGGTGAAAGAGATGTTTACAGTACTTTATCTGGTTTTTTACTGATTTTGCCTTTAAAGGTAGATAACACAGATGCAGAAGGAAGACTGCTGTTAGCTGATGCTCTCTGTTATGCCCACAATTTCAACACAAGGGCTATTGTGAATGCTGCAACATTAACAGGTAAGCAGTGTCCCTTCCCTGCTCATTTTGCAAGCTAGTTTTGTTACTCATTAGTTGGGCTGTGGATTAGTTGTGCTGTGTATATAAACCCAACCTTAATTCAAAGTAACTGAGATGATTTTACATGTTGCAGGACAACAGTGAGCACAGTTTGTGTGTCTCTGGAGTGGGGAGGGGACATGCAGGGTACATGCTCAGCAGTGGAGATGAAGTTGGGCTGGCCCAGCCCAGCTGGAACCACGAGCAGGAAAACCTATGCAGACTTCAATGTTTCTGCACAGTGTTCCCCTGTGCTTCTTCCATCTCTGAGCTGAACCCTCCCAGCTCCCAGGGCTGTGTGATGCAGAGGTAGTGATGTGCTCATGGAAGAATTCTGCCCAGTTCTCATGGCACAGACCACGCTGGAGCCAAGAAAGGTTCCTGAACAGCCTGCTGAGTGCCTGAGCTCTGACCTAGCCAGTGCCAGTTCTCCCACTGTGAGCCAGGCTCAGGCCTCCATGATGACAGGAGAGTCGTCATCATTTCCCAAAAACTCGTTTGACTGAAGTACCTCCTATTTTTTGTGCAGTTTGCATACTTTTAGGCATTATTAAATGTGTTTTAAATATTTCATCTCTACAGTTGCATAATAATGAAGTTGTAAACTTAAATTTAAAACCAGCAATTGTGTATGCAGCTTGTGAACTCACTAACAAGCTGTCATGATTGAGGTGACTGTAGCTGAAATAAAAGCAAACACGGAAAAGTAATTCAGACAGGACTCCACTGTGTTGCTTAATGAATATGCTAAGCAAAATAATTATGCTTATATAGATTCTCTGCTAGTGCTTTAAATTATGTTCCGTCCATTTTACCTGTTCAAATGCTGTGGAAAATTTCAATAGACAGAAGAAAACTGATTTTAAGATTGTTGTCTTGTATAAAAGTATTCCCATCTGGGATCCTTGAGCACCATGCAGGAAGGAGGCTTCCCATAGAAATTTCTTTGACATATTTTGTTAAAATACTTTTTTGTTTTTTTCATCTCACTAAGGATTGAGTGCTGGTATTAGAGAAGGAGTTCTGGGGCATCAAATAGATAAATATGTAATCCCATGGTTTAGTATTTTGATAAGGATTATTTTAATAAAGTAAATATTTAATAAATTTGTATATGGTATGCAAAAGTCAATGTAAGTGAAATTCAGAAAAGAGAAAGTATCAACTCAAACATTATAGAGGTCTATAAACTGGAAAAAGCCCTCTCACTTGTATTTTCTACATGAAAATAATAATATCTTGTAGTTTTTTAGAGGATACTGTTATTGTTTAATATATTAGAAATATTTCTAAGAAACATCAATCTGAAATCAGAAAATTTAATTTCATGTGAAGTAGAATATAATTTTTATGATTTCTTGTGTTTTTGTAGAATATATATATGTTATTTAAAATGTTCAGACTTTCAAAAATGTGAGTGTACTAAAGTCTTTGGGTTTTGCAGTCTGATTAGTTGCTGTTACTGATAATGGGAATTAAAAATGTAAAGTTTTGTGAGGAGTCAGAATGCAGGGAATAGCAAAGGTCCACCTTTGCCTTTGTCATATAAACTTGAAGGTGTGTTTCTTGAGGTGCCATGGATGTTGCATTGGGATCTGCTGCAACTGGAGTGTTCACGAATTCATCTTGGCTTTGGACTCACCTCTATGAGGTAGGCCATCTACATTATTATGAAATCATAATAGTAATAATTCAGTGATATATCCTGTTGAAAAGTTAGTACATTACTGAAAGTCTTTATGCAAATCTGAAAGATGTTATTACATCTTGAAATTTTAGAGAATGATGTCATTACTATATTTACTTGAAAAAAATGCTGACAATTATTAGCTCTTCAGTGAGATGTAATATCATACACCAAACATCTCAAGGATCTGCATGTTCTGATAACTTAATGCATATGCATAAGCTCTGGACTACTGGCAGTAACTAGTTCATGTTAAAAAGATAATTGATCTTGCTTAACAACACAGAAATTCAGAGAGGCCCTGTTGAGTGGCTGATGTGCGATGGATCAAGGAAGCCTCTGGGAGAAGGACTTCTGTTGTCAGGGAAAAGGAAAAATGTGATCTTTTGATGTTGCCTTTTAGCTAACACTGAAGTACCTAAAAAGCAGGATTGCCTGTTTTATTTTGCAGTGTATTTCCAAAAACCTAATACTTTGTAATACCTTGTGCTGAAGATTTTTGGACTGATAAAACCTAAACAAAAAGAAGCGTGCATGAAAACAGAGCTTACAAGTGCAGTTTAAAAAAAAATTGCCAAAATTATGATTATTTCTTTCTCAGGCTAGCATTTTGACAGGGGACAGAGTTTGGAGGATGCCTCTTTTTCAACATTACACAAAACAAGTCACAGACTGTCCTCTTGCAGATGTCAGTAACATTGGAAAGTACAGCAGGTAAGATGAACCAATACCTTTCATGTGCCTGTTTCCTTCAATCTATTTGTTTAATATATGTGCTGTTGGAATTGCTTTGGAAACAATACACATTTCTGCTTCCCACAGAGCTGGAGGAGCATGCACAGCTGCTGCGTTCCTGAAGGAATTTGTGACTGCCTCTCACTGGGCTCATTTGGATATAGCTGGGGTGATGTCGAATAAAGATGAGGTGCCATATCTTCGGAAGGGCATGGCAGGGCGGCCCACCAGAACACTCGTAGAGTTTGTGGCTCGACTAAGTCAAGACAATCACAATGCCAAATAAAAATACTTGTTCTAAAATCATCCACTCTGCCTTAAGAAAAAAATCTTAAAAGGTATCATTCATAAATGAATGCCCCAAGCATATTTTCATTATGGCAATTAACTAAAAATGTATTTTATAAATTATTACTCAGGTAAGAATATCTCAACTTTGAGATTTGTCATCTCATATTATGCAGCTTAAAATAAAAGTTATTCTGTTTGAACTATTGATATATTTAATACCAAAACAGGATAATGGAAATTATTGAGATGCCTATTTTATATGTAAAGTAGGCATAATTATTACAAACAATAAATGCCTTATTTGGATGTGAGTTTTGATTGAGAGAGAATAACCAATAGATGATAGATGTGCCTCAGTTTTGGGTGAACAGTACGTGGCATGAACGGTAACTCTGCAAAGTTGTTCATAAAACCTCCATTCTGACATTTTTTTCCTCATAAAAACTAAACTGCTTTTGGTATGTACTGAGGCAGAAATGACGCTGCATTAGACATTTTAGGCTGTTGCAATTAGTGTGATTAGCATGGCTTCAGCACAGAATTATGTAATAAGTTCTAAACATGTCAACAAGACTGTATCATGCAACCCTTTTACAGAAAGCTAGTGAATGCAAGTTAGTGTTTTTGTGTTTTTTAGGGCAAGCTGCCATCATCTCACATGCTTTTTGTCATCCTGATAGTTCTCCTCTTCACTGGTGTGAGGTGGCGACACTCCAAGCAGGGACAGTATTCCCAGAATCAGTTCAAACATCACACAGACCTGACACTTAAAATGTGGGGTGATGTTTGACAATTTGGGGGATCCAAGCCCATGTGGTGGGGATTTGTTTTGGTTTAGGGTGGGTTTGTGGGGTTTTTTTGTTAAATGCTGTTGTGAAACAAGTGATGCTGAAACAGTGCTTACCCAGGCTTGCACCTGTGAGACAAAGGCAGGGCAAAGGCTGGAGAAGGAGGGTCCCTCTGGGAAGGATGGCTTTGCTGTCTCTGCTCGCCTTGTTTCAGCAGAGTCCATGGTTTCCTGGGGTGCATCGGGAAGAGTGTGGCCCAGCAGCCACCCACCTCCTCTGCCCTAGTCAGGCCACTTCTGGAGTGCTCTGACCAGTTCTGGGCTCCTCAGTGCAAGAAAGACACGGAGCTACTGGAGAGGGTCCAGCAGAGGGCTGTGAAGATGATTGAGCTTCCGGAACATCTCTGTTATGAGGAGAGGCTGCTGGAGCTGGGTCTGTTTAGTCTGGAGAAGAGAAGTCTAAAAAGGGATCTCATCAATACATTAAAATATCTCTTAGACAGGTGCCAAGAGAATGGTGCCAGACTCTTTTTTCAGTGGCGCCCAGCGACAGGACGAGGACCACTAGCCATGACCCACACGAAGTGGTTGCCCGAGGGTCCGGCCCTCAGCGGGCGGGGCCGCGCCAGGCCCGCCCCGCTCCCCCCGCATGCGCGGCCGGCGCTGCCGCCATGGCGGGCGCGCTGGGTGGGATGTTCGGCTCCCAGGCCCCGGGGCCGCCCCCGGGGCCTCCCGGCCCGCCCGGCCTCATCCCGCAGCCCGCGGGGCCGCGCAACCCCAACAACACGCTGGTGGACGAGCTGGAAGCGTCCTTCGAGGTGAGGGGGAGCGGGCGCTGCCCTGCCGGCGCCGGCCCCCCGCAACCGCTCAGCGCGGTGCTTCTCTCTTCCGCAGGCCTGCTTCGCCTCGCTGGTGAGCCAGGACTACGTGAACGGCACGGACCAGGAGGAGATCCGCACCGGTGAGCCCGGGGCAGGAGCAGGGTGCCGCCCCTTCCCGGTGGAACGCTGCTGGGAGCAGCGGCAGGAAAGAAACCCAGCCGGGAATGCCCGGGGTCTGGTGGGAAGGTCTGAGTGTGCCNGTGGTTGCCCGAGGGTCCGGCCCTCAGCGGGCGGGGCCGCGCCAGGCCCGCCCCGCTCCCCCCGCATGCGCGGCCGGCGCTGCCGCCATGGCGGGCGCGCTGGGTGGGATGTTCGGCTCCCAGGCNGCCAGTTGGCTCCTGGGGTTGGGTGGGATTGTTCTGGCGTGCAGTGAAATGTGTTTCCAACACCAGGGAGGTGATGTGATGCATTCAGAAGCTGTATGAATCAGTAACTAGATAGGAAAGGCCAGGCCAGGTTGCTCAGTAGCGGTGCTCTAGGGCTTGAGTGACACGCCTCCGTGGAGGCGACATAAATACTAGGATGAACAGGAGTTTGAAAAGTGGACCTTGACTACTCCTTAGAAGTGCAATTGTCCCTGAAAATTTTCTGAAGCTTCACTCAAGTGGCGTTTTAAAACCGGTATAAATGCTTTTCAAAATTCCTTTCTGGGTATTTGGTCATATTAATGTGCTGGCATAGCATAGCTTTTATTACCAAAACAGTAACGTGTAGTATATGAAGGCAGAATATTCTCCTCAATATGCACATATTTTAGAACCCTATACTGAGTTTGTTGCTTAGGCATGCAGAAATGTTTTCTTTATTCAAGCAAGTTCCATTAATTATTTTATTAATTCTCATCATTGGCAGAAATAAAACCTAAGAGGAAGTGTTGTAGTCCTGCACTTCTAAAAGAAATTGTAAGTTTGCAAAGCAGTGTCTTGCACAAACTTAATGCACATATGGGTTTTATAAATAGATAATTTCAGATACTCTGAAGACTTTCTTCCTAGAAAGTACTGTGAAAAGTGTTTTTAGTAGACCACTACCATTAGCAGCCTGAAATCTTACTTTTTAAAAAGCTGTTCTTTAAGTATTGTTGTTATATGTTTAGGTGTTGATCAGTGCATCCAAAAGTTTCTGGATGTTGCAAGACAAACGGAATGCTTTTTTCTACAAAAAAGGCTGCAGCTATCAGTCCAGAAACCAGAACAAGTAATTAAAGAGGTATGTTAATTTACATTCTGTCTTGTGCTAGATCACATAAGCCATGTACCTTAATCACTGTGTTCATAATTTTGGGTTCCTCAATGTGATGCTGTACCTTAAGTTGTAAAACCTGACTGTTATCATAACTTACCATGAACCTGGAGAAGCCGGATGCCTGCTGCTGTGTGGAGTATTGGGACACAGTTGATAATTCATTGGAAGAGACAAACTAGTTAGTCAGATTTTGCTGGGGGTGGTGATCTCTGAAATATGTGACATAGGTGAGCAACACTAGTGCATTCACAGTGCTTTCCCTCTGTATCATTAGACACTTTTCCATTATTCCATTTTTCCACTGTAAGATCAGTTTGAAAACTCAAGGTCTAAAAAAGTTACATACTTTTTATATGAGGTGATTATCCTTTTGAATATTTACTTTGAATATTTACTAATACACAATTTTTTGATCCATAGGATGTTTCCGAATTAAGAAATGAATTGCAGAGAAAAGAAGCATTAATTCAGAAGCATTTGAGTAAACTGCGACACTGGCAACAGGTCCTGGAAGACATCAGTGTACAGCACAAAAAGCCTGCAGAAATGCCTCAAGGCCCATTAGCTTACCTAGAACAAGCATCTGCAAATATTCCTGCTCCAATGAAGCAAACATAATCTTCAATTTTACACAGCTCAATATTTTAAAAGCAATGGTGTTCTTTGTATGCTTTTTGTATAACGTAATTTGTACTGCAAATATAGTTAATTAATCCAAATAAATTATCTTCTTTTATTTCAGAAATATGGATTGGTCTTATGTTTTAATGGAAAATATTCAGAGTTGCTGTTCAGGGTGCTTTCTAGTAGAAGTGTGTCTCACAGTATGCATCCAGTTCCTTCTAGAGAGGGTGGCCCTTGCTTTCCCTTCTGCCTTCTTGGTATGATCAAAATACTTGCAAAGATTAGTGTTTGATTTTACTGGAATATTTAAATGTTTTGTGATCTGGCAATTATCCATGAGTACCACTGCAGCAACACCCTTAGAATTGTCTGTATGTAGGTCAGATCACTTTTTTTTGAAGTGAGTTGTCACTCTCCACTGGACTGGCTCACCTCATGGAAGGTGTCTCGGGAAATACAAATTTGGTTCTTAAATGGAAATGGAAAACAGCACACAAAAGGGTGGGATATGTAATGCAGGCCTAATGTTACTGATGTTCTGCCTCTCAGGCTACTGTAGAGGTGGTCCAAAATACTTACCCCCAAAATAAAGACCACTCATTGTGGGAGTAGGGTCACCAGCACTGTCCAGAATACAGAATTACCTTCTATTGCAGTGCTCTATTTAGTAAGTTAAATCTAACCAAAAAATATTTTGGAGGTAGAAATAGCAAAAGAGTCCTATCTGTGTATTACTAAGCAACAATTTTAATTCATCCATATAACCACTTTTCTACATACACATGTTCGGGGGAAGAGTTGAATAATTAATTGTTGTAGCCCTGGAAATAAGAATATTTATAAGAATAAGAAATAAGAAATTGTGTGTTGAAATTTCTAGCGTTCTTGGGGCAGTGTGGATGAAAAGGAATGAAAACAGCACTGTACATTTCCATCCTCACAGATGCGAAGGCACCCATCAGTGTTACTGTACACTATTTAATCTCTTTCTTGATTGCAAGTATGAAAAGTGCCTTTTTGCCAAATCCACTGCCAAAGTCACTTTTCCAACCAAGCAGTTCCTCTTGGAAAAAATACTAGATAACTAGGAAAAAATGTATTGGCCTGGAGGAGTGTTCTGCCATCCTTCCACCTTTGCACTGCCACCAGTGAGGTGCAGTGGCTGTTTGGTATGAAGTGTTTGCATCTGTTGGTGTAGCTCTTGCTGGCTGTTGGATGTCAGAAGAGGTTAGGCTGGAGGTACACATCTTTGCACATGTAAAATTTGTTTAGGTAGCTGGGCTCTGCTGGTCAAAATTAAATGGGGATTCAAAGCAATTGAAGAGGAACTATCCTGTCTTAAATAGCAGGCTGCTGGTTGCACATTTCCTGCCTTTCAAACTTATTTGATTTAATGCCCAAGAGTCAACTTCTTCATGAGTTCTTTCCTCCCAGCAATGAATTAGCATGATCTGATAAATGTAGTCATTCCCCCACTTCACTTTTATGCGGGCATAAAACTAGTATGGAGATAAAAGGTACAAGTATGCAGCTGCCATCACTCTGGAACTCAGTGTACAAGTCTGACTTCGGCATAACAGAATTCTTTTGAAAAACACAGAAATTGGATAGTTTACAAGCTTTAATGTTCATACTTACACATCATCCTAACTTACCAGTCTGATACATACATTGAAATTCTATGGGAATATTACATAGCAATGCTGACTGTACAAAACAGTTTATGAAGCAAACCAGAAATTATTTCTAAACCAGCCTGCTAAAAACATGCTATTTTTGAAGGTGTACCACATACTGTACAGCTTAAAATTTATTTAACAAAAAGCATTAAAAACTTTTTAAATTACATTATTATATGCAGAACTTACTTTAAACAGCCGATGAAGCAAGTGTATAAATGTACAGAAGTAAGATCTTTTTTCAGGTGGTGCCAAATTAACGGAACATATCAGAGTCCAAATTCCAGATTTAATGAAACTGTGGAGTGATAGAGTCTCTTGATTAAAAAGTCCTTTCACATAACCGTATCCAAACTTTTGCTTTTTCGTCATTTTTTTACAGAAGTTGTTAGAAGTATTTTCCTGAAATTCATGCCTGTAATTCTATAGTTACTACATGCAAGAGAGTGCAGGTACTTCTAACTTCACTTAGAAATTACATTTTTTCTTTTTATTCCCTTAAATCATCTATTGGATTACTATTCCTAAAAAGAAAACAGGAATTACTTTTATAGCAATTCTGAGAAATATGGAAATAGTTTGGTTTAAAATGAAAAATACTTAGTAAACCATTCTTGATGCTGAGGGTCTTGTTTTTGGTCATCTTTGGTTTGTGGTGGTTCATTGCCATGTGTCCTGTGCAAACAAATAAGCATTAGCATCACCAACCTACTTACTTACAGTCTTATCAATTTGTAATACTTTTCCCAAAAAAACCTCATCATCCCATGAATGGTTCTGTTCTCACATGAATGGATGAGGCCAAAAGGTGCCAGCTACAGTTTTAGTGAGCCAGATAACTGGACTAGCAGCACTGGTTGTAACATGAAGAAAAGAATGAAGCAGAACTTAACAGCTATGGAGAAACGTTTGAACATAGTTCTTAACTTGATATCCCAAAAAATTAAACAAAAGGATGCTTCAAGGATATGAAGTCTTGAAAATCAGAGAATGGCAGCTATAATTCACTCTTATAAATACGAAGTACAATTTAAGCATTAAAAATATTAGGTAAAAGTTACATTTGAAACAGAAAGATTTATCTGAAAACTACCTGACATTCGTAATCAATCCTATTTCATAGTCCCTGATTTTCCATCATTCAGGATTTTTTTAACATATGATAGCAAATAGGACTTAACTTATGACTGACTGGTTTAAAAGAATTAAGCAAGTAGCAGCCAAGCTAGCCTCAGTCTCCCTGTATGTTTGTTTCCCTTTAAAACAGAAATCTCATTTGCCTTGGCAGTCATCTGGCATGACACAGCATGTTTGTATATTTGAGAAGTGGGAATTGCAAAACAGGATCTAAGCCTGTGTCCCAGGTTGTTTTTGTCAGTAGGCAGCACCATCTGCCCCAAAGGAAAGAACTCTCTTGCACATAATTTACAGGGTAACTAATCTCCACCACAAGATAGGCAAGAAGGCTGGATTTTGTCCTGAAATATAGTGGTAAGGTTTGGGGATTTTTTAACTGCATATTAGCAACTTTAAACTATTTCTTGAAGAAAGAGTCTATGTTATAAAACACTGAATATCATTTACATAACTCATAAATTTGAAGAACTGAAGATCCTCAGAGAGAAAAAACCAAAGATGTTAAGTATCTGCTGATCAGTTTTCAAGTCTCTAACTTTTGCCAAATGATCAGCCTAGATTCATTCAAATATCCCCTAAAATAAAAACATGCCATCTACATCTACCAAGTGCAAGATGAGGCAATAAAAGTAGGAAGGAAGACACATCCTTAACAGAAACACTGAAAGATGCCATATTCACAATTAACTACATTCTGAGTTAAAGACTTGCAGCTCCTTTTCCTTTTTTTTTTCTCTGTGTATGTGTGTGTGTGTGTTTTGGTTGGTTGGTTGGTTTCAGTTTTTTTTTTTTTTTTCATAACAGGACTGGTTGCAAGCATAAGGTCTGCTGGGCAGGGATTATGGCTCACTTTTGCAGTAAAGTTTTGGATCTGTCTACAGAAAACCAAACACAGAGTTCACTGCACGGTAGGAATCTTACATTGTTGTGTATTTCAACATGTCTAATGTGTTTAAATTGTCTGCAAGATTCCAAATATGAATTTCTTTATTGTCATACAAAATGGACAAATACCTTGTGGCAGCAGTGCTGTCTGAGGACTGTGTTGCTGGAGAGCCCACCCTGAGGCAGCCAGGACTCCGGTCTAAGCTTGTAGATTTTGTTATTTGAGGAGCACTTCTTTTTGATCTCAAGTCACAGCTCAAAAAGCTCTTTGCATAGGAAGCTAAATTTGGAACACTGACAACACGACTGGGCACCGCAACCGTTTTCTTCTTCTGCTTTTTATTGTAACAGAAAACTTCATTACATATACATTTTTTGCAATTTATACTATCAAACCTCAACAATACCTCATTCCCAAATATCTTATGAGGAAGACCCAAACAGGAAGATTTCTATCTTTTTCTATAGGCATTTAAATTTAATTCTCGGGGTATGCTGTGAGTATCCATGGATTTTGTCATCTAATTAAAACAACTTGTGTATTTGACCCTGAGATTTTAGTCACATCAAGATGCTTTCCACCATCTTGACCTCTCTTCTTTCTATGGCTATTTGTAGACATTGTCATGCAGAGGGGCTGGAATTAAAAAGGGCTGATACCAAGCAACTCAAATATTTTCCTCAATGCATGCAATATCCTGATTAACAACTCCCAAATCTGCAAGCAATGGCCATGCTTATCCCAGTGGAAGACTGATGTCCTGGTTCTAGTGTTTTATAATGGCTGAAACACCTGTTATGTATGTTGCACATATACTTCTGAATTTGTCTTATGCTCAACAACTGACTGTAGGTTGGCTTACTGGAAAGAATTATACTGAATAACATTATCATAAAAAATTGACAGCATTTTTATTGTCCTGGTTGCCTGCATGATTCAAAGAGTAATAAAAACAATCACAATTTATGATTTTAATTGCATTGCTCATCTTACCTTCATGGAGGGAGTCAGACATGCTGTATTGGGGTTGAAAGAAAATGACCGATTCCTGTAACATTCAGTGTTGGCTGAAAGTGAATGCTGACATTTTCTTCCTTCCTGAAGGGAAGCAAAGTTAAGTGTGTGGAAACATGTATTTGTTGGAAGCTGGTATGGAAAGATACATTTGTCAAAGTATACCAGAACAGAAAGAAACAACCAGTCTGAAGCAATGTGTGAAACACCGAATACAGCTTTCCAACAGATTCCAAAATATGTATGTCCATATAAAAAGCAGTCTTACCACCAGCTGCTTGATAATCTCTTCTCTCCCACTTAATTTGTCTTGCAGACAGTTTATAAGGTGTGTATCTTCAGATCTGGACTCCCATTTCCTTGACTTTTCTTCTAATTCTTTAAGTCTGTACCGAAGAAGAAGAAGAAACTTACTCAGATCAGGTTCAAGAGAGACATCGGATGTACTCTGCCCTATGTTCCAAGCCTAAAATACAGGGACTTAGCCAGGCCTATCCAATAAAGCAGGATTTTTAAAAAGTGGGCATCTGTAAATGGCTTATGCAGAAGCATAGAATCTTCTGGAGTTCCAAAATAAATTGCCAGGGTTAATCCACAACACCTGTCCAGTGTAAAATCCAGCCCCTTGTGTAAAATAGTAACAAGCTTGTACATCATGTTGCTAGTCGAGTTTCCTAAAGAAAAAAATCAGTGTCACAATATCTATACATATCTATATTCATCTATTTGTTCTCTCTTTTGACCCGGTAACTTTGGAATCCTCAGAAATACTCAATTCCTGTAACTTTCATGAAGACAGACTTGGATATATGTGCTGCTTTAGTAACTCTGCTAAGTCAAAACCTGTAGTCTGAGTTCAGCTTTTTTAATTCCTTGATCAAGGGAAAAGATTCAAATGCTAAATACACATTCTTAGATATGGTGTGGAAATATACATTTGATTGACCTGTGAGAACACAAGTCATTATTTCATCAGCCAGGTTCATTAATTTTGCTGCTTGACAAACTGAAAGCTATGAAGTTCACCGCCCATAACCATACACATAGTGAGAAATGTATTAGAGAATAAAAAACAGCATTTTGTGGGGTTTTTTTAATGGGTAGGTAAACATTTTTGAGAGGACCACCCCCCACTCTTGTCACCTGAGAGTTATCTCAAAGTTAAAAGAAAAAGATAAATCTTTACATCTGAAAGGTTTAAAGTTAGAGGCCTGCTTACATGCCAAGTCTCTCTTCTGGACTTCTGCTGCACAGTTGGGATAAGAGAAAAGGAGGAGGGATATATATAAGGGATTATTTCTGAGGGGTCTCTCCTGTACAATCTGAAGTACCACAGAACTTCTTAACTCCCCAGGGGACTGCAAACTGCACTTATTTACATGAGCATCATTTTCCTTGGGAATTTTTAATGGAGTGAAAATGAGGTTAAGAAGCTTTTCGTCAGGAATGCTGCTCTGCTGAACAAAATTAAGTACAAGATCATGGATCAAGGCCTCTGGTATCATCTGTGACAAAGATGATTTTACATTTCATAAAATTTCTAGATCCTACATGCAAATTTTAATCTAGCATTGTAAAACTTCATGTATAGTGCTTTAGATTAAACAATATCCAGAACTTATTACAATGTATCTGGGTTTTTTGGTGTGCAAAGACAATACCTATATGCTTCTATTTTGGTCCTTATAATATTTTACTTATGATTAATAAGAAAACTGTACACACGAAGAATAATAAGTGCAAACAGAACTCATTGCCAGCATGAGCCAGAGCTTATTATTAAATTACTTACACAGTTTCTAAGGAGAAAATCTTTGCTTGGAGATGTGCCTGAGTGCTGCTGAAATCAGATACTATGCTTTCAATTTCCTTCCGGTGATGTCCTTTCAGTATCTCCAGTTCTTTTTTATGCTTGATATTGAGGTCTTCTACCAGTAGCCTTTCATTGGTATTAAAATATTTCTGAATTCTCATGTTTCAAAACTAGTTTTTTATCATTGATCAAAGCATGCAGTTTTGAGGTGTTTTATTGACTGCAAAGGTAGTTAACTGGGCAAAGATCTGGCTTCTGCCTACTGAGTAAGCTTTGACATTTTGGTTGGAATCTGAGAAAAAACATTTTAACTGAGGAAGAGAAAAATTATTTTGGTAAGTACTTGACCTTCACCCTTAGGAAATGGAAGGTCTATTTTGTATAATGGTGCTATTGATATTCTGCCTAGGGTTAGTTTGAACATCAATCTTAATGATAAATCATGACAATGAAGTATCATAGGAACTTATTTTTATTAAGCAAAATGATGTTGAAACATTTGGTATTTTAACATGAGGCTCTCACCATCTATTTCATCACATCATGGCACCGGAAACATTTAATACCACCTATCATCATCCTAAAACTCAAAAAAGGGTGAAGAAATCTTGTAATAATGCTTTTAACTATAACATTTATCTTTTTCAGACAATTATATTTTGAAAGATACTGATATGATTAACACCATAAACTGACAACTAAAAAATGCCTTACATTTTCTCAAGCCTAACCATAACATTGCATTCAAATACCAATCTCTAAAGCAATAGACATCTATTGAAGAATCATAGTTTGATTTTTTGCTATTGCTTTGTTAAAACTTGAAGAAACTTTTTCATTAACTCAATAGAAGGCCCATGTTCTATGGTTTACTGATTAAAATAGACATGTCAGCATATTGACAATTGTAATTTTCACAAAAGACATTCACAGTTTACCTTTTGCTTTCCCCTATTTTATTTTTAATGTATTGCCAAGCCCGTTTTACTTGTTTCTAAAAGTCTTCAAGAAAGACCAAAAGGTCCATGAAGGGTTTCTCCCCTTGAAATTAGAGCACAGCCATGGAAGTGACTGATTTGGCACTTAGCATAAAATAAGCAGCAGAAGAATAAGGGTAAAAAAGGGAAAATAATCCCTGGAATGAATCTTCAGGGGTAGAACATTCTCCTTCAGAATAGCCATTTTGGGACATGTTCTCTCTTCCCATATAAACACCTTTGTCTGCTTTCATCCTAATCTTTGTAAAAGCTTTCTATATTGGAGGTGGAATTCACACAATTCAAGAGAATGGAAAGAGGAATTATTACTTCAAGCAGATTAATTGGCAAGAGTAGGAATAGTAATTTTAAGTAATTTGTTATAAAAATTTGTCACATGCAAATAACAAGTCACTATCAGCTTTCAAATCAGAAAAGAAACTGGCATAACACAGGGACACTGTTGTTAAAAGCAAAAATAGCAGTTACTTATATGCACTAATTTAACTATTCCCCTACACAAACTATTAGTCCTGCAAAAGCAAAACAAAAGCTGCAAGTTCGTGTTCCAGGTCTTCCATGAGTTAATTTCAGAGCAGCCTGTATCAGGTACCTCGATCCACTCCCGTGCTTTGGTCCTACCTCCAGTTATTTGAAGGATTTCTCTTTATATAATCTCCATTAATGCTTCCTTCCTAAATGCTTACTGTAGTAGAGCTACACCATTTATTCCCTGTAAAGAAAATCCTCCAGCCCAGCAGCCTTAGCATTTGAGGCCTTTTAGACCTCACCACTGACATGTGAATAATTCTCCTCTTCATGAACAGAGGCTCTAAATTCCTTCAAGGTAGCTTGAGGGCATTAATGAAACTCTCTGGTTTGCAATTCTCTCTGTTGATCTTGCTTCAAAAGCTTGAAATGAAATTCACTTTGAAGTAACCCTCCAAAGAGTGCAATGGCAGGAAAAAAAAGTTTCTCATTCTTTAAATATCTACTGACTGATAGACAGGAATGGAATTACTCTGGCCACTCTGACAGTACATAGAGAGACAATCTATCCATTGAGTGCTTTTCTCTAGACTATATGGGCCATAATTTTAAAGATTCCTTTAAGGGCATGCTCTTCAGAAATCCTTTTATATATATAGCTTGTGTAGTTAGAGGCATATATTCTACACCATTGCAAAAATGAGTTGAAAGGTACCCACCCACTAGATCCCTCAGTCTCTCTGCAAAGAGAATGTGTGATGTTCATCCAGAAATTTCAAAGGATTCAGCAGCCATGCAAATGCAGTGGGCAGTCTCCATTGTAAGTCGTGCCAGAGGAGGTTTAGATTGGATATTAGGAAGAATTTCTTCAAAGGAAGGGTGATTAGACATTGGAATGGGCTGCCCAGACATGTTTAAGGAAAGACTGGACATGGCACCCAGTGCCATGGTCTAGTTGACATGGTAGTCTTTGGTCACAGGTTGGACTCAATGATCTCAGAGGTCTTTTCCAACCTAATTGATCCTGGGATTCTGCACTTTTTCTGTACACAAATGGGAAGATCCATTTGCACCACATGTGCTGAGACTGTGGCTTCACTAAGACATGGTTTACCTTCTACAAGACAGTCAAGACTCAAGTCACCTTGCCCTTCCTGTGCCCTGACAGAGCATCTCACAGTGCCAGGCTCAGCATCAGCCCAGAGACATTGTCAGTGTCCACTGGCACTGCCCTTACTTCTCCTGTGCAAAGCTGACTGCTACAGCCAAAGCAAACTCTTACAGGGTATTTATGGCATTCTCAAGTGTCCCATTTGAAATTAACAGTCCACTTGTTTCAGCTACAGAGTGTATAAAAACCTCATATTTATTCTCAGAGACTTCTATATTTTTTTAATAGCTCTTCGGTAAGTTTGGGATTTATGTCTTCCAGCACCTTTGAAAGGCTGATATTTTGCATCTTTTCTCTTTTTCTGTGACATATAATGAACAATTAGTTCAAATGCATCTGTCATGGCTGGAGGAAAACATGAAATGAACTACTGCTTTTACAAAATTCCTAGTCTCTAAAATTAGTACTTTAGAAAGGAAAGATTCTGACATGCATCGCACTTAGAACACCACACTTAAGCTGGCATTATTATTAAATCTTTAGATAGCAGTGTCAAGTGTGAATTCAAGGCAAACCTTCTATGTTGTTTATCTCTATCCTGAAGCTGTGCAACTTCTTGCTTCTGTGATTCCAACTCAGCACTGAGTAGCTCCATTGTGTCCTTCAAAAGTAAATTCTTTTTCTTGAGTTCAGAAATTTCACTCTGACATTTTTCCAGTTCATCGTGAAGAGATCTGATCTGGCTTTGGCTACTTCCTTCCTAAGAAAAAGGACAAATTTAGTTATTCACAGCCTCCTTTTTTTAATGTTAACATTTTCCTGGAATTGTGTGCATTGAATTTTTGTGATCCGATTTTTCAATTATATGTGCCATGCTATATAGGTACAAGACAAAATCAGTGACCAAACTTTCCTGAATATATTCTATAGTCTCCATAGAATTTATTTGATTGTAGCATTCATTCATTTACTTCTTTTGTAGATTCTGATCTTTAATTGGAAAGAAAAAGCCTGCCCATAGGGAAAAATTATAAACACTTAAAGTGAGACATAAAGGCAGAAAACCCATTCAATTTCTGGAAGAGACTATATACTTTTATTATCACTGGAGAGAGACATTTGATACTTTTGTTAAACACAACATGGCAATGAAGTACCA
Source organism: Chaetops frenatus (assembly GCA_013400775.1). Lineage (NCBI taxonomy): Eukaryota > Metazoa > Chordata > Aves > Passeriformes > Picathartidae > Chaetops > Chaetops frenatus. Next base: position 120,564 of record VZTR01009153.1, read on the forward strand.
ACTGGTCCCTTGCCTGTTGCTTCTTCAGTGTCCTCACACTCCTCAGCTCCATTTGTAGTTCTTCTATTTGTTTCTTTAGGTTTGTGCATGATGTCTGTTGCTCAGAGAGTTCCATCCTCAGAGATCCTAGTAACAGTCAGACAATCAGGCAGTCAGAGGCCAGCTGGATGGGAAGGCAGATACAGGGAATGCAGATGAAAACATTGATACACTACATTTTGCTTTGTTCCTCAACTCCTTCCCCATTAAGCATAATGGCCTCCTATACTAGAGAGGTAACTCAGTTGAGCAATAGTAAGATGCTGTGGACCTAAAATAGCAGTGATTCTATGTTAGAGTCAGAGAGGTAATGCTGTGGGTGTTGGATTGCAGACTATATCATCACTATTGTTTCTTCTAATCTTGAACTTTACTGAAGCACGCCTCAGCTTCCCTGTTAATTCCACTGATGTTTTATAGAGGGCCAAAAGGCAGACTAAAGAGAGCTCTAGTTGTGTTAGAGGTACAACGCTTATGTAAGCTCATCTGTCACATACTGCAATTTTTGTGTATATTAGGTACAAGTTTTTCAAGTACACGAAGAAAAAAGTTTTTATCTTTATTGTCTCCCTACAATTTTTCTTGAAGAGGAGAATCTATCTCTTGAACGTATAAACTTTACAGAACAAGAAAACTTTCTAGTAAATTTTAATTACTGGTGGAAAAAACCACAAGAATAAAATTCAGTTTGTATGTAAAATACTTTCAAATTATTATTTATTTAATTAAAAAACATTTTATAGATGAACTTTCATAACCTGAGATTAAACCTGAAGATATTATACATCTTCCTAGTGTAGTGTTCTGTTTAGTCCTAAACAGTTTAGGGCACTTTTGAAACTGACTTAACAGTAGGTAGAGAGCAACTGATCTCCAACGCTGAACTCAATAGAACAGACTTGAAGCACATATAATAATTCATCTCAATGTAGAAAAAGAAGAGTAAAGTAATACAAACTAACTATAATTTTCCAATCTAATATACCTGATAATATGTACTTGAATGTTGCACACCAGACTACTCTCTCAGCAACATTTTGCTGCTGACAGTTGAGGGCTTGGTTAACAAAGAATATTAAGTCTATATTGTTGAAATAGCAGAGTATGAAAAAGGAGATTAACAAAGACCTGAGTTCCCAGAAGATGGAAAAGAAAATTAATGGGATGAAAGTCAGTGTTTCTCAGCATATATAATCAAGCAGTAGGAACTGTGCATGACATGAGACAGTTTACCTAGCAACAGGGTTTGCTGCTTCTGTATCTGCTCAAGTTCATCATGTAATTCTTTCTTTGCTTTCTCTTCCAAGGTTTGTATTTCCAGCCTATGAGACTGATGTTGGATCTTGAAAGTCTCATTAAATTCCTTTTTCAAACGTTCTTCTGCCTCCTGTAATTAAAAGTCCCCCCAAAAAAAAAAGTAGTTTGAGCCTGTTTATCAGCTTGTTGTTTTACTTGTAATGCTACGATGAATCTGGCCTTTCATTGTAGAACTTTAATTTTCATCACCACTTTATAAGACACTTTATCAATGCAAGCATAAAAATGAGCTGAAGTTAAAAACACTTAATAGGTACAAGATAAATGATCAGAGTATCGCCTCTTAGATTTGTTGTGCATGACGAAATAATAACAGAGACATCTTTGCACTATTTGACATTAGAAAGAAAGTTTTACTGTTCAATGTACAAAGCCCCCCACGTTTGACCTGTTTGTCATTTCTTATCACGGTATGTCAGACAAAGGGATCTATCTTTCCTTGTATCTTTCTTGGGTCACGCTTCCACTGTCATTAGAAGTACTGCTGGTACACTGTAAATAATGAAGCAGTTGTTCTGTTGTGGCTCTGAAAGCAAACTCCCGTCCTCATTTTCTTTCTCACCATATCGCTGCCTCCAGTTTGGTTTTGTCAAAACTGGAATTTTTTTTGGAATACATAAATAAGATATTAAATTCTACTTAGGGTGGTTATATTACCTATGTTTCATAAGGTTCTCGAAGCTATGGGAACCAACCATATAAGGCACATCTGAACTCCATGTCACAATCCCACGTTCATTTTTCAAGTTGATTTTTTCTTAGACAGCAACAGTCTTTAGAATTCAGTATATTGCATTAACATTTTGTCACTGGAATCAATCCACTTGAACCTCTAAAAGCTTTGGTTATCCACTTACTGGATTGATTTCTTGAAGGTATATAAGGCAATACACATCACTAACATGTCTATTACACTTCTTAAGTATTTATGTATAAATTAATAGTGCATGAAAAAAATAAAACTGAGTCCTGTTATTAATACACCCAGGAATTCCCTTGTATTTCTGAAGCAGGTGCACAGATAAAGGAGCTTGTATTCACTGCAGCCTAACTGTAGGGTATATTATATTCACACTGTGGTTTAAGTTAAAATTATAAAAAAAACAAAAACAAAAACCCCACAAATCATGGACCAACCCCTCCCAGCCTGATGATGAGAAGGTTTCAAAATCACAGAATAATTCATTATTGCAACAATAGTAACCCATCATTAAACTAATTGGAGGTAACTGAGTTTTGATAATTTGCTCTCGCTTAGATGGTTTACCCCATAAATATATGTATTTTTTACATTAGTATGTAGTAAACTGACCTTGAGTTCCTGATTCTTGCTTTTCTCCAACATTTTTAAGACTTTTTGATGTGATGCTTCCAACTGCAGTTTAACATTTTGGTTTTCTTTAATGGTGTTATGAAGATCCTGCAAAAGCTTCTCTTTTTCTTTGTTGGACTGTAGATTATGTTTCTTCAGTGACTCCTTGAAATTATTTGCTTGTTGTTCTAATATTTGCTTCAGCTGAGCCACCTTCCAGAAAAGTAAGTCAGCAGGATAGGATTAATGGCTGCATTGACATTGGAGAGGAATTATGTAAAGTTGAGTACATGTTATGGGCTTGTGTTGTTCTATGAAAAAATAGCAAGATACTTGTTTTGTGCAGGGAGTCCTTTTTTGTCTGGGGAGTGAAGAATTACAACCTTTTTGCATATACTGTCTGTTGCTCTTTAAGTACTTTTAAAAAATTTCAAATCGTCTCCATCTCATACGTGCAATTCATAGTTCAATTTGCACACTAATATGGCACAAACCAGAAGGCAGGCTTAAGGCTCTGCTGAAACTATCCAACAAAACTGATATATTTAATTTGAAAGAGCACATAGTTTCATCTGCCTCAGACAGTTTAAGTTCACTATTCATCTAGATGTTTCTTGGTTTCTTCCGTTGTGTCATCCAATGAAACACACACAAAAATATTTGTCTGATCAAGATAGTGAAGAATAATTGCCAAATACTATTCATATGCAAAACATTGTCTTTAATATATCTATATAATGAGATTTGTCTGTGGCCTAGATAAACTTCAAGAATAAGCAGATGCCAGAGCCACTTGCCAACCATACTTTTGTTTCAAGAGCTGATGAAATTGTTTTAACCAATTTTTAAAGAATTAGGTGGTAAATCATACTATTTAATCAAAGGGGCACTTTGGTTTCTGGTTACAGGCCAAAAAATCGCTTTATCTTCACACTTATTGAAATCAAGCCAATGTTTTCCTATATAAAGAAAGGAAACACTGACGTTTTTAGGTACTATAGTTCCTTATAAAACTAACTTTTGATATGAAAGACTTAACACAGTCCATCCTATCAGCTGACACAATATGCATTAGCATCACTACACTCAAATATGCATTTTTATGGGCTTCCTGAAAATAAAGGGACTGAAAAAAATGGTCCAGAAGAATAGGCTTTATATTTTATGATAGAAAAATTTGAAACAGGAAACATGTTACTTGGAATACTTCTTAAGCAAATTAGTCATCTAGGCAGGAAAAATGAAAAGAGGCCTATATAAACTTAATCTGTGGTCACAACATTATAAACTCCCCCAGCTCTTCACAATTATTGGCCCCAAGCACTTGTAACATGAAACAAGTGATCATACTAACTGGAAATAATCTAAGCCAGGGACACAATATAGTAAGAACTCAGATTGAAAAGTAGTTTTAAAACCATTCTTTTTCAGTGATTAAGGGGCAAAGCCCTACAGAAATTCATCAGACATACAAACACAGTCCTTCTCATGAATCCTGCTACTTCCAACATACTAGAAGTTAAGAAACAAACATTTCCATCCTATCAGGTTTCATCCTTCTGCCTTGCAATTAAAAAGGCTTTCAAATCCACCAGTGAAAATCCTTCTTTGGAATGTTTCACTGTGCCCAAGTATTTTTTTGCACTCCCTGACTTCTAAACACATAGCCAGATTCTCAATTTGCTTAAGTTGGTAAAGCAAGCATTTAAGCCAATGAAACTATGCCAACTCACATCAGTCCAGAATCTGTTGGGATGTTTTCATTATTAACAAACCAGAAACACTGTGGGATTTTGTGTTTTATAATGTCTTCCTGCTGCAAAACAAAAGTTCTTGAAAAAAATGTAGTTTAATACCATCTAAGTTACCGTTAATTCACTTTTATCCACCAGAATTTCATAGAGTGATCTCAGAGATGCAACCATTACCTAGCATAACATAAACAGTAATAATGGCATAAGTAAAAACAAAATAAAGAAATCGTATTTTACTGGTTTTTAGGCTTATTTCAGAATTACTTCAAATAAGTTCATATTGAACAATATTCCTAAACTTGTGGCAATTCCTGACCAGAGGGATTCCTGAATGCATTCTCTGGCTGCTATTTGGTGGAATCTTCAAGATCCATAAAAACTCTGGACATTGCTGTGCTAGCATTGTTCAAAGATGTATCATGATAAGGTGATGTCTGCACTTCCACTTTATGTATCTTCTAATTCCAGAATAGAACAGAATCACACGAGGATCATAGAAGTCCAACTCCTGGCCCTGCACAGCACCATCCCCAGGAGTCACACTGAGAGCATTGGCTAAACACTCCTTGAATTCTGTCAGGTTTGGTGCTGTGACCACTTCCCTGGGGAGCCTGTTCCAGTGCCCAACCACCCTCTAGCAGAAAAACTTTTCTCTAATATCCAACCTAAACCTCCCTTGACACAACTTCAGGCCACTGCCTTGGGTCTTGTCAGTGGTCACCAGAGAGAAGAGATCAGTGCCTGCACCTCCACTTTCCCTCATGAGGAAATTCTGGACTACAATGAGGTCTCCCTTCAGGCTCCTCTTCTCGAGGCTGAACAGACCAAGTCACATCAGCTGCTCTTCATACAGCTTCCCCTCAAGACCCTTCACCATCTCCATAGCCATCCTTTGGACACTGTCCAATAGTTTTGTATCTTTCTTATATTGTGGCACCAAGATCCTTTAACACATGCTGAAGGGATTCTGTAGTTCAAAACTAAGGAACTGGAGGGCCCTAATGAATTAGCATTCAACCCACACAGGATCTCACATTCTTTCTTCCAAATGATAAAACGGATGCAAGTCTGATTTCTTTATCCACAAAAAATCTTACTAATACAGAAATACTGCCACTTTGAACCCCAGAGAGATGAAATTATCATGCTTCTGTCTACTCTGCATAGTGCTCCAGCTATGTCAGCCCAACCAAAAACAGGTCTTAGGCAGCCAAGGAAGCTATTTTAAGATCTGAAATTGTATCCAGGTTAGAACTGGATTAGTAACAGCACATTGCCTAACCTTTGAGGCGGAAGCTCTGGGCTGAGCCATTGCAAAGGTTCCCAGATGGGAAACATGCCCTCAGTGAAACATAATGTTTCATAGTAAATGTTACATAGTAAATTCTTGGCTGTGAATATTCATATACCTATAGCAGGAAGCTATCACAAGTTGAAACTACGTCACTACCCTGGCAATACTGACAAGTAATTAGTTCAGAAAGTAACTTTTGGAGTGATCAAGAACAAGGCAAAATTTCTCTTCAAATGGAGCATTTTCTCCTGTTTGAGAGCAGTGACATTCTAAGATAGAATAAAATGTTTCTTAGTGTTCTAAGAAAACAGTTCCTAAACTGTTCACATTTACCACGGCGTGCTCTGTACTAACTGATACTATTTATGTTTATAGTGGCAATAATTTTCCACCACTCTTTGCTAATTTACCATTATCTTGTGATGCGAGTGGATGAGCAGCTCAAATACGTAAGTTTCTTTCATATTTTACTGTCCTGAACATGTGGTTTCAAGAAAAATAATTAGATGACCCACGACCTTATTTTTTTGCATTTGCAAAACCTGAGGATTAAACCTTCATGTCATAAAACTTTCACTCTGAATAGGCCAATTTGGGATTGACCCAAAATTCTCTCAGAGAAGAATCTGTAGGAAACAATGGCGTGCAGAAATGTGTAATGAAAATTAAAAATAGCCAGAAATTCCAAAACATTAAACTACACTTAAATTCTGTGTTTGTAAGACTAGGAAATAGATAAAATGTCAGCATGTCACTGTTTGATAAGAGAATGTATAAATATGTTTTAGAGGAGAAGTGAAAAAGAAAAGCCCATGCTGCACTTATAACTAGTGCAGCTCGTATAGCACAGATGGGAGGAAAACCAGGCCTTGCTTATCATAAATGAGCACAACACATGCCCTGATTGCTGGAATGTGCACACCAAAGGGTAGTAATGGCATGTGGGAAAGTGGAGGCAGTAAAGGGAGAACAGCGTTTTGCTTTGCCTCCTGATGAACCTATCTGTCCTTTATCTTTAAACACTCAACAAAGAGCTTATTAAGGCCACTGAGAGTCTACAAATGTCAGCTGAAGAAGATCTAGGTCTTCAGCTTTTGCAGTTGTTTTCATGCAAATTCCCACTGAATTTGAGGGAGGTGAAGCTGGTTAGAATCACTGAAGATACATCTCTGTACATTAAAAAAAAAATTTAAAAAATTAACAGGAGCTGTAAGGAAGATTCTAATCTCACTTTGTCCTGTAAGCAAGCAAACAATCAGATTTGCCCTGCAACCCTGATATAGCCAAACTCCTCATCTTAGCACATCTCCAGACAGTAATATATGAACTAAATAGGCCTGTCAAAATCTTCATAGATATTTAGAGGCAGTTATTTCTGTTAGTTCTATCTGGAGTCCTTGCATATTTTATTGAGTGAGACACAACAAACAACATTAAAATCTAATCCAGAATCTCGCAGATGGGATGAAAGATGAAGAGGTATTTTATTACTGTATTATATTCGTGCCCAGTTTACCTCAAGTGAAGAGTTTGTAAGCTTCCCAGTTAGAACTTCTTTCTCTTTCTCTAGTTGCTTTAGTTCACACTCGGATT
>VZTR01009155.1:0-13471 GCA_013400775.1 Chaetops frenatus
CCCGCCTCCGCTGCTCCGCCGGCGCCGGGGCCAGGTCAGTGCCCGCCCGCCGGGCTCCGCTGCCCCGGCAGCCCGCGGCCTTCGGGGACAAAAGGGGCCTCTGCGGAGGAAAGGGGCTGCCGAGGTGGCGCGGAGCCCCGGGCAGCGTCCGGGGGCGGGGCGGGCGCGGGGTGCTCCGGTCCCCGCGGAGCCTTGGGGGGCCCGGGGCCGAGACGAAGTGGCTTCATCCCTGCTGGAGAGGCCGGGCGTGCTTCTGCTTAGCTCTGACACCTCGGGCCTCGCTTTGGGAACAGCCGGTCACCGCCCACTTCGGCCCTGCTCGGCACTGAGCCCTGTCTTGACGGCTAATCTAACACAAGTCATTTTGTTAAAAAAGGGAAAAAAAACCCCAAAGGTGATAGAAGACTTCCCTAGGTCAGACCAAGTGCAGCAGTGCACCGGTCGGGATTTTGGCATCGCACGAAGTCGGCAGCAAGAAATGTCTGCTGGGGAAGTAGCTTCCACCCTTCGGCCCCTTGAGTCTTCCAGTTCTTACTCCGCGCAAGGAGGTTGCCATTGCTTCCCGAAATTCAGTGTGTGGAGCCAAAGAAGCAGGTGACAGGCAGGCCTGGTGTGGTGCTGCTAGTTCCCAGTGCTGGTACAGGGGGACAGGAGAGTCGTGGCTGCATGGCCAGTTCAGACCTCGGGATATGGTTTTTGGTGTTGCTGTCGGCAGGAGCATTTGGGTGGTGGCGGTAAGGACAGCAGTAGTAAAGAACAGTTAATTAAGGGGAATTCACAACACTTTTTGACTACAAAACTTAGAGTTTTCAATGCAATCATTGGGAAAGCATCAGTATTTGCAGTTACAGCTAGAATTGAATTCATGTGTTTATGGTTTTGGATTTGGTGACTGAAAGGCAAATGGTGGGTTGGCTGTGGTTGTTTCCGTTCCTGTGAAGTTGTGCATCTGAAGCTGCTCATCCTAAAGGTCTCTAAAACACACCTAGTGGCAGTGAACTTAAAAGAGTTTTCTGCCTCTGTTATAAAAGGTCTTTTGATGACAGGTGTGAAGAGAACCTCTTCAGATCAAAGCATTAGAAAATAAAGGGCCTGAGTGCTTTTTGCAGACGATAACAGATTCTTGCCTTCTGCTGTGAAACTCAAAATGTTTTACTCACCATGGGACCAAAATCAAATGCTTTTAGGTAGTGTTATCTGTATTTATGGAAAGGCTTCCTTTGTCAGCTGTTCTGCATCCTTAAGTGCCATTATTTTTCTGTGGACTTCAGTATGGTTCTTTGTAATTGTTTACTATTCTTCAAAATAATTAAAATGTGATTAAAAGAGAATGTAATTCTCTTTTTAAAGAGAGACTATTCACATCTAAACTCCAGCCTGCAGGGATCATTAAAAATTACAAAACTAAACAAAGAAAAACTAATTTGGAAAGCCATAGCTTCCTATCCCCAGAATTATGCTACTCAGAAACAGTAAAAATAACAACAAAAAAAGACAGGTAAAAGCAGAAATGAGGTGTAAGTGGTCAGCCAGCTTAAAACTGAAACCACAGACAAGAGAGGCTTTTACTTACAATGTTAAAAGGTTTTTCTTTCTCCTTCTCCCAGTTTATTTTTATTTCCCATGTACATTCTTTGATGCCATTTCAGTTAGTTAATTTGGACGTGTTCTCACTTCTTGTTCTTGCAGCTTCTGGATGGATAAACTTTGTTTCTAATGCTGACATCTAGGAAGCAGGAGGCCTAAATCTTTTGTTCTCTCAACAGTAATACAGAGGCTAAAAAATCGTCCTTTATAATACCAGCTATTTTTAAAGTCTGTTTTTAGAGGAGTCTTAAGGCTTTTAAAGTAACTTGCTGCACTGGAGGGACTGTTGATCCTATCTAATTTGTCTGCAGTGCTGGTACCAGAGATAGTGTACTAAAAGTTTGAACAGGGCTCAGCAAGTTTGAGAGTCATGACATTTTGAGAAAGGCATGAGAGATCAGTCCCCTAGTGTGGGAGGTAGAATCTCGTGAGCTCCCCAGCTTTGATTAGTTTCTGTATTTGCACATTATGTTTTGTCAGTAAGTTTTCTGCTGCTGCTCCCTTAGCATGCTTAGAATCTGCTCACTGCTTGCTTTCAGCAGTGGGAAAGCCAGCTGGAGAAGTGACTGCCCTCAGCTTGCTTCAGCTGCTAATTATTAGAGTGGGAAAACCTGTTGGACAAGGTGTTTAAGTTAATCTAACCCACGCATCTTGGAAGGAAAGGAGAGAGGTGGATAACTAGATGAGGTAGGTGGAGGGTTCTGTAACCTTCAAGTGAGGGGTGGTGACAAGCAACTGGCAGCAGCAATCCTGTGTGAGTCCTCCCTACTACATCTTTCTCGTGCCTGAAGGCAGAGTCTAGTGACTCTCTCTTCACTGTAAGACCAAGCTGGCCTCCTTTTGTTTTTGAATATCTTCTTTGTCCGACATCAGATTTTATTTTCTTTTTTCCTGTCCCCCATAATCACCCACCAGCCCACTGTTCAGGATTACAGCCAGTTGTTGCTATTTTCACTCATTTTCAACCTACTTTTTTGTTTTTTGTACAAATGGGCTATTTTCATGCTTTGTTTCTCCATCACTCTGCTCTGTCATCTGCTTTCCTGCTATAGGGTCAGTTGTGCCAGCCCTCAGCACTGGGCCACCACTTGCTTTCCATTAATTGGCTGCTGCAGAAACCTGGTGAAGCATCTGCCAGTCATGGTCACTGCTTCCTAGTACAGGTGAATGCCTTCTAAAGTGTCTGGTAAGACACCCACACAGGGTTGAATTGTGAATCATCTCATCATCATCATCCTCAGTTCACATCTTCTAACCCTTCTTCTCTGTCTTTGCACTTCTGTGCTTGTCACTGAAATTGCAGCTGCCAAAGATCTTCATCAAGTCAGTTTCTCTTGTTCTTGACCAAGTGCCCTTGATGCTTTTGGCAGTGTCACAAAAGTACCTTTCTAATTGTTTTTTTAATGCCATTTGAATATTTTTCTCCTCCCTGATATTTATTTTGTGGATTTTTTTCTGTTGAATCTCTTTATTTCTGTTACGCTTAGTCTCAGTATACCTTCATCCAAACCTTGACATTCAGTTGATGGGTTTTTTTTTCCGGTATCCATATCTGCACGTCACACCTGTCACATCCTGCCCCAGATGAAAGGGCATGCTTGTTGGAATCCCAGGCCCAAAAACCTTCAAGGCCTTGGGCCAGTTTGCTCTGATCTTTATATGTCCACTGGATTTGATTTAAGGTCATGAGAAAAATATCCTAATTTAGTAACTTATAACAAAGATCTTAGTCTGTAGTTTAAGAAAAAGTGTGTTAAGTTAGACATTAGAAAGTTTTGCAGTGTGAAGTTTAGATATAGAAGTAGTTACAGAATAAGGTAAAAAGTTTAGGTTGTAGTAAGATAGAGTGAAAGTAATAGGGATATATGGTACAGCACTTAATGGGATGAAAAATACTGCACGTGCTTATTTCCCTAATGTATTGAAAACACATCCCTGCATCTTTTTTCCCCATTTTTCTTCCCCCTGACTTGTATCAATAATTCAGACACCATTTTTGAAATGGAATTTTCCTTGGTCATGTATTTTAACGTGCTGTATAGTGCAGTGTTTCTTGTTTGAGCATACAGCTCCTAAGATTCAGTTCTCTGGTTTGTCTTAGTTCTTCTACCCTTTCTTCAGAAGGTTGCTGCCTATAGCTCTCATCCCTGACTTGGCCAGATACCTTTGTGTTCAGTGACGATTGCAACTGACAGCATTGCTGGGGGTTGCTGATTGATACATCATGTGTTATGAGAAAAATTTGGGTTGCAACAGAGTAGTGGTAAATGGCAAGGGCAAATACCCTTGTTCAAGACTTATTAATTTCCAAAAGAATCTACTCAGGTAGTATTGATGTTGGTCTTATCCCTATTATTACCATATTTTATTAACATTAAGAGGTCTGAATTGTAGCTAGGTTGTTACTGGGGGCTGTCGGAAGGCCTCTGATGCATCTGCATGCACAAAAATACATAGATTGTGGGTGCCTGCTTGTAGATACATGTTATGCTCTTGCATAACGTGTGTCAGTTCTTTGTACCAAAGTGCTGGCACTCGATTTGTTCGTATTAACCCACAGCCTGCTACCCCACAGGCAAGGGTGTTACAAAAATCACTTGTGTGCTAAATGGCTTTTAAACTGTTGTTGTGTGTAAGAGGCGCAATAACTGTGCAATGAACAGCTATTGATGTCCATACTGTTGGCTTCTCTCTTAGTTGTCACTGGTGATAGGTAAAGCTGTAGCACTTAAAACATATGAAAGATGCTAATTGACCACTGTTATTCCTATACTGTCAGGTTTGGTTTTTTTCATTGTAGAAATTGTGCATAAACTACTTTTGCTACAGATGCTAATAGGTATAGGATGTTGCCTTTTTAAAATTAGACTCCATTTTTGTAAGTGTGTATAAATAGATGTGACTGTGTTAAACTGAAAATCTGTAAATTTTAGTGTTAATAAATATCTCTTGGCTGGTCCTAGAACATTGTAAATGTTACTGCAACATCTCGCACTACTTTCATGCAAAATAAAATTAATCAGTCTCAGTCATACAGTGGATTGTGAGTGCTCTGTACTGATTGAAATTTTGGATGTTGTTTGTCAGATATCAGCAGAAATCCCTTTAGACTGGGAGAGCTCTAGCTTTTCGTCTCATGCTTTTCCTGAGTGGTTAGCTCAGTCAGACTAAGCTGTTAAAATAATCTCATTTTTATTTAAAAAAAGTATTGGGCACTGACTGCTACTGTAGGAGATAGTTGTAAGGAGAATAATTCAAAGATTATACCTTGCATGAGTCATTAATCATGAGTCATGATCAGCAGGCAATGGTGTCCAATTTGTTTTCTAATCCTGCATTTGCTGCTGTTCTTTATTACCATAGTGATAATATTAAAGAGCTGTTAATGCATATAACCACACAGTTGAAAATGACAGACTCCTTTTTCATTGGAATAAAATTTCCATATCTTAAGTCTGTATTGCTCAGTATATTTCTTGTCGTGAGAAATTCAGTGGCGTATAAAAGTAATGAAAAAAGTTTAAGTCAGCAAGTGGTTAAGTTATGAACACAGTCTTTTTTGACCTCTTCCCTTTGCTTTCAAGCCAGTCATTGGAGTTTCCTACAGAATTACAGCTAGTCTGTTTTCTTATGAGAATTGTGGACACTTTGTATTCATTAAAACATGGGAGCTGATTGTTCAAGGTACACTTCACAAGGCAAGGCTGCACTGTCCATGTATTTCAGATTTGTTCTCTCCTGAGTGAAAACTAATACCTGGATGGAAAGTTTTATTGCATTAATATATGCTGAGGAATGACTACTGAGGTTTTAGAGAAAAGGAAAGGCTGTCTCACTCTTGAGAACCTGTATATAAAAAGAATCGATTAGGAGAAATGAGCTTTAGAAACCCATTTTCACTCTTTAAATAAAATTTTAAAAGCTCTGAAAGGTGGTAGCTGAAGTGTTGCAGACTATTATTATGTGCATAGATGGAGAATGTTTGGGTGCAGCAGCAGTTGTAGAATGTTTTTTATGAAGTAGTGAATCTTGTATTCAATTAGATTTTAAACTTGATTAAATTCTGTAATTAGTTTTATTAGTTTACACTTTGGAAAACTTCGTCATGAAAGATTAAAACCTTGTTTGTCAATAGATATCAAAAAATCATCCCTTTACATTTTCTTGTGTAGATGATTTTATCATGCATAGATTTGTGTAGGCCTTGTTAGTTTCTTTGTTTTGAGCTTGGGAGATCCTGTTGTATTGGTGGGTGCAATTTAGCAGGACAGGTCTGAATCTACTGGCATAGATGGGTCTTGCCAGTTGCCTGGTATTGCTGCATATCCCAGTGTGGTTGCCCTGCAAACTCCTCCTCCCTTTGAATGAGGACTATACCTGCACCTACAGAAGCATTTTCAAGTTTAGTGTTAGATGTTAGTGACAAGATAAATGTTCTCCTGACAGGGCTATTCAGTTCTTTCATTAGGAGCTAATTGTGTGTGGTTTTTAATGTGCATTTACTTGATCACGTGTAAATAATAAATGTTTTCAAAAATGTTCAGTCTATGAACTGTAAGATACCCTGAACAGAGCATACAATACAGCTGTCACCAAATCCTGTCTCAGTGAATGTGTTTGTCTTCTGAGCTCACCTTAGAAAGACTGGCCAACGGCAGCTTGCCAGTTTTAAAAGTATCTTGTTTCTGACAAATGTGATTCAGAAACAAAGAAGGTCTTTTCCCAGTTATCAAAAAAATTAGCATCTGCCATGTCTGAATGAATGGCCAAATCCATTAAAAAGGAGGTTGGGGCAAAGGTAGGATTACTCTATCAAAATGCAAAGTATCAAGCCTTTTTCCATGTCCTGTGGGGGTTCTTTTGATTCCCACTCTGATTGGTTTCTAAGATGGCTGGCTGTATTTCCCGATCAGCTGTTTCCAGTTCAGGTGTTACTCAGTTCCTTGCAAGTCACTTTCTCCAGTAGACCCTTTTCTAAAGTAAATAAATTAAGGCAGAGATGCAGATCAAGAGTAATATATGATAATTATGTTCTTGTTATTTCCTGATCTACAGTCATATCTGTAGAGTGGAAATAGCAGAGGAATAAGCCTTGGGTATACTGGTACACAGAAATAGTTTACAAGTGTTATTACCTGTATGAAAGGCAAGTGTGGTGCTCAATGCATAATACTGTTGCACACTTCTCATCCTTTGGAGCACTGCACAGATTCTGTGCCCAAATGAGATCAACTCGAAGTGCTACTGGGATGACAGGGAGAAGCACATAGCAATCAGAGGCTGGGCAGACTAATTAGTTTTAAGATGGAGTGTGACAACTGTGTTAATGGAATTAGGTGACGGGGAACAGAGTTCAATGTAAGAATGATCTTCAGTTCTTAATTTTCAAATTCCTCAAGTATTTCTCTCGGGAGGGTCTTGCTGTAATAGTTGCTTATAGAAAAGCAGGACATCCAGATCTTGAAAGCTGTGGGATTTGATAAGATCTTTCCTCCATTATGGGTGTGGTGTTTGGGGGTCTTGGTATTTTTTAGAGGGAAGGGTAAGGGGGGATTTGGAAGATTAACACTAAGTAAACTGGTGTAGTGGAATACATAAGAGTCTTACTATTGTTCTTGAGCCTCTTTTGTGTTTTGGGGACAAATACTTTTTTGATACATTTTACAAGGAAATATTTTAAAAGGTGCTAATATCTGGCTTAACTACTAAAATCACCCCATAAAACTCCTGTTAACTTTGTGGGGGTAGATTCAAACCCAGAATTTTGCAAATATAGTTTGCAATGATTTCTGTCAACTGTCATGATTGTAACATCTCTATATTAGTTTCTGATGTCATACTTCCCTCTTTCTCAGAGGACTGAAGTGGGTTTCCAAGGAAATTTCCTGATTTTTTTTTTCACCTCACTCCATGTTTTTCCAGAAATGGCCCTTGCTATGTGGAAGAACTTACTTCAGACTACAAAGAAAAGGATACTGCAACAGAGAAGGTTGTCATTGTATAATGATGCTCATGGCTATGAGGAAGAATTGATAAAGAAGAAACTTCTACAGTTTTCTGGTGGATCTATCAACCTTTCCAAAGAAGACAATGGCATTGGAATACTTACTTTGAATAACCCAAAGCTAATGAATGCCTTTACAGGTATTAATTAATAGATAGAATTGCTGGTTGGTTGATTTTTCTCTTGTTCAGTTACCCATTTTGATATTTTGCCTGAAGAAAGTGAAACATTCTGCCTTACCATGCCTTAGTTAAAAGAATAAATGTGTAAGTTTTATTCAGACGTGCAATAAATGTCCACTGTTCTGTGTAGTAATTTTGCTATAATTGTCATAAGAATCTAAGAAATTCTCAATGGCACAGGGACTGTCTTGCAGAATGTGCTTCTCCTCATGTTGTTTAAGTGTTCGCACAGTTCTGCCACTGTGCTCTTTCTTGCATCTCCTCTCATTCTGTCATCACTGCTCTGGAAATATGGAAGGCATTTTTGTGGGCATGAGCAGATGCCACCTTTGTTTTGTAGGTGATGTAGAAAGAAAGACTTGAGTTTACTTCTTGGTTCTTTACCTAAAGCCTTCCTTGTACCTTAAACTTCTGTAGTTTGGTCTTTTCCACTCACCCAAACTGACTTCCATTTCTTCTTCATTTGCCTTATGTCTTAAATATCAATGAGTGATTAATTAAAGATCAGATGAGCTGGGTATTCTCAGCTGTTGCAGGTCAGTGATCTATTTAATATGCTTTTACACTGGAGAATACTTAGCTATCAAAACTAAGTGCCCTATTTTATTAATCTTGTATTATGAGAGGGTTTTGTTCCCCAAGTTGAGTATATTTGCTGTCTCTTCTTAATTATCTAGATTATTCCCATTTATGTCACTCTCTTCAGATGTGAGTGGCACAGATTCAGGGTGTGAATCTGCCTGAGCTGGAGCTGTGCATAAGTCTTCACTGTAAGAATGTCTTAATTTGTTAATATTTTGGAGTGGATACATTTGTGTCATCTTGCTAATCTCTTTGTTGCTGTTCTGTCTTCCTCCCCAGTTCTCACTGTTCCTTTGCTGTGAGCAAACATTTTGCAACACGCTAGCAAAGTGTGCCCTTTATATACAGAATGTCAATCTACTCTCTGCACTAGTGCTTGTTAGCTGAAAGGAACCTAAGACAGCAGCAGAATTGGTGGTAATGCACCTATGTGTTTCTGCGTTCTCTTTTGTTTCCTTTAAAAACTAATGTATAAAATCATTACCTAACTTAAGGAGTTGTAGCTAAAAAGGTGTCAGGGGTTGTCGTTCTACATGCCTCCCTGTCAGTGTACATGCAGTTGTACAATCATAATTACATTGTTGTTTCGCCTTTTTCTGCAGATCAGTTTCTGGTTTTGACTCAGAACTGTGCAATGTACACCTTGTAGACTGTGTACTCAGCTTATTTGTTGAGGAAGTTGAAAGGGACATGAGAAATGAGATGTAACAGCAAAAGGAGAGAGTAGACTGGGTTTTTCTGCTCTATGGAGATCAGGAGTAACACAACTCAAATTGCTTTAAACCAAACTTTCATAGAAACTTGCAAGTATGTTCTCTGTTTTCTATGTGCTTGGCAGGAGGGGCTCAGAAGTGATTGGTGGCAGTGCTGAGCAGGTACAGCTGCTATTAGGCAACTGATAGCTGTTCTTTGCCTATACTATGTTCTATGTAATGTTAATATGCTGAAATCATATCACACATCTCAATTTGAGCACCTGAAATTAGCAGACTTTTTCTCAGGCTCAGTTAGTTGCCTGTAAAATAATCTCTTCTCTCCTTACAGGACTGCTCTGAAAATAACTTATTAGTGTATGTGAATTAGATGCTCTGGTAGCAAAGAGGAGCTACAAAACTGTTGAGGAAATTAATAGCTTTGTCTTCATTGTGGATCCTCATTAGCATATAACAAATGAGCCATAGAATCAGGCAGTTCTGTTTTACATCAGTGTGTAGAGCCCTGTAGAGAGCTGTGCTCCATTTTGCTAGGCAATAGCCAAAAAAAAATTGCTCTGGAAAATCTTACTGTCAGTTCAAGAGATATTTCTTCTTTGTGCTGTACAGCTCTGCTAGAGACTTTTGTTTTTATGGGAGGGAGAGTAGAAGCAAAATTAGTCTAGTCCCTTCGCCACTGCAATGAATGGTATGGCATCTTAATTTATACTGATCTTAATTTCATTTTTAACATTACTGTCTGGAAAATGCAGGTGCTGAGAAACTGCCAGGAACTTAACCTTTTGCCTTCAGTTGTGTATTAAATAATGCTCTTCAAGGGGCAGGATGGGATGTGCTATCCCTGAGTTGCCTCAGCAGATTCTGGTTGACTTCATCAGCCAGAGGCTGTAGATACAGCCACCTCCCCATCAAATTTTGTTGATTCTGTGTCTCAGAGCTTCTGAATAGTGGTGGATGTGAATTTATATATCTATGCGCACTCCCTCTAGAAAGCTGCAAAGCATTATTAAACTGTTGAGGGAAATTCTATTTTCCAGGCATTTACTTTACACAGCAGTTTTTTATCTCAAAGGAATTATGTTTAATCTAAGCTTGAGCAACTCATGAAATCAAAACCAGAACAAAATTGTTGGCAAATTGCTAGTGGGCGATATGAGACTGTTATGCCTTTTTTTCTCTTCTTAATTGGAATCTGATAGCCACCTGTTTGAAATGGTCTCTTTGGAAACAAATGCTAATAATGGCAATTTAAGCCTGGTAGAACCAATTTCAGCAACCCAACCTCTCACTGAACTGAACTTGAATGTAATTTAAAAGAGAAGAAAGCCAGCCTGTAAGAATTAGAAAATAATGACGGTAATTTTTATTTTCTAGAATTTACTTGAAAGCATTTATTCTCAGATTATAGTTAAGATGCAAAGAAATTATTATTTATTATTAGTTCTGTGAAGAGCATGAACTTAGTGGTACCAAGTAACTGGCAGAATGAGGATTTGCTTTAGTGTTGTGCCCTCTTCATTATATCAAACATCAGGAACTATATCTGTTGGTAAAATAATAGTTCAGTGTTGTCAGAAATTGAAAAGATCCTCTTGCGGGAGGATAGAACAAGCTCTGGCCAGTGTCTCTTGTGCCTGGCTATTGCATGTAATGGGCTCGTATGGGTCCTGCATTTTTTCAGTTAACTGGATTTTTGGCTTGGAATACTCTGTGGAAAGACTCTTCAATACCTCACTGCTTTGCCTATTAAAAGAACCACAAACAGTGGTTCTGGGTGTATTTTACTCTAGCAAAGCTTGGATGCCAGCCCAAATACCTTTCTGTTAATAAGACTTAAGAAGGAAAATGTACAATAAGTGAAATCCACAGGGTTAATGCACACCTGTTTGAACAGCAGCATTTGTAGAAAAGTTGTTGGGCGTGCCATGAGGCTGGAAAAGTAGTTCAAGTGAAGACCCACAAAAATCTCATCGAGGCCTAGTTCTGCTCAGGATTTTCATTCCTGGCTTGGATGATGAAATGGAAGGTGAACTGCTAAAATTGTCAGATGACTCCATATTTGGAAAGCTTGCAAGATTATTTTTTGGAGTAGAGGAGAGGCATCCAAAGTGATCTTGATTAGCTGCTACAAAGAGCTCAAGATCAACAGGGTGAAATTTACTGAAAGCAAATGTAATGTGCCACATACAAAAAGCATGACCAAATTATAAATGCAGAAGGGAAAGCAACTAGCAAAACTGCTGGGATTTTTTAGAGGATCATAGTATGGACTTCACAGTGGGTTAAAAAAACTCCAACCCAATGCTGTTCTCATATATAATATGTAATGTCTTCTTAATTATTTGCTTCCTCATAAATACTGTCAAACTGTGTTATTTCAGTGGCTAAGACCAAGCCTAAGGGAGAAGTGCTTGACTGAGAGTTCACTTTTGATGTGGTACTGGGAAGCTTACTTCATAACAAACTGTAAGAAAAAAACCAGGAAGAAAATATAAATGTCCCATGGAGTGGCTGCTAATGGGAAATTTCAGAATAAGATGAGTCCTGTGCATGCAGATGTAAGACGTAAAAAAGCAACACTGTTGGCAGAGGAGAGAGCCCTTGAGAGTATTAATCTAAAGCACATTTCCATCTGAGTAATGTAGGCCTGTTCATCTAAATTCTTGTCAAAGAAGGGTAAATCTGAGAGTGTCATCAGACTGTATGTACCCAGCTTTCTGAAATTGGTTTCTGTAAATGTTTTCTCTTGAGTATATAACTGGGCAGAGTCATAGGCATTCAGAGAGGAAGAGCTTTAAATTAATGCAGGTACATTCCATTGCTGTGGAAGATGCTGCTGTCTAGGATGAGCTCTAGAAACATCAGTTTGTAGCGTTCCATGTCAGGAAGGGTATTTAAGCAAATATGATGTTTAAACAAGAAATAAAAAACTAGTACTGTATGATGATATACTTTTTAAAGAGAGTCTTTTTAGAAAGGAGTACTTGTTAATATTGACTGGTTGTGCATTGAGCCCACAGCTTGGATGTGATTCTTTTCTGTTCTCTGCCAATTGTTTGAGCAGGGAGAAATGTCAGTAACTTCAAAATGGAGTTGGACAGATCTGGATGGATACATATAAATTAATCTGTCCTGAATGTATACAATTGCAAGCAGAAATAAATCAGGTAGAGGGTTTTTGTTTGGTTTTTTGTTTTGTTTTGGGGCCTTTTTGAGTGTAACACAAACATCCTTCATACAGAATATCCTTTGGAAATTTGGAGTGCATGCTTGGAGAACAAATGTATGTCAGTGATTGTGTGCAGGATTTAAGATGATAATTTCCCTTGTGATTTTAAGCCCATCACTTATTAACTATAACTTGGTTTTGCTGGTGGAAAACGTAACAAAAATTCCTGTTAAAAATTTAGTTTCTTCCCTTTTCTGGCAGGTACTATGATGGTAGAACTCCAGGAGAGGGTAACTGAACTGGAAAACTGGAAGGATGGCAAAGGCCTTATCATCCATGGTGCAGGAAACACCTTTTGCTCAGGATCTGATTTGAATGCTGTCAAAGAAATATCCAACTCCCAGGCAAGTATTAATACACATTAAGCTTTTGGAGAAAAATTAGTTTTCTGAGATTCTTTTTAGACAGAGATATTGTACTACACTCCGCTGCAATTTTACATGCAAGTCACAGAATTGAGCTTAAATGGCAAAAAAAAAATGCTTTCAGCCCTTTCAAGCCATGATTAAAGTGTTATTGTAAGTGATTCATAACTCTAAATTCCTACACTACATGTTCTTTTTAGCCTTTTCTTTTAAAAATGTCATTTCGGTTTCTCACAGCAGTATATGGTGAATTTACATGTCAGATAAGCTGTGCTTCTGTGGCTTGACCTTTAGAAACAGATAAAAGTAATAATTTCTCATATTCCAAAGTAAAAAAAAGAAATTTAAGTAGCATGGCTGCTGTTACAGAAAGGTTTCTGTTCTATCAAAACTGTGCTTGGACTTATATGAAATGGAAGAACAGATACAATTCTTGTGCTGTACTTGAGTTATGTGAGTCTTGTGTGTAACTATAAAGATGAAGAGGTTAGGGTTTGATGGCAGTTTTTTGCTCATGCCACCCATTTGGACGACTTTCACGTGTGCTACAGTTCTTTCTGTGGTGCAGAACAGGCAGAATAATGGCCAAGAATGCTGAAGGATTTTCTTGCCCCCTAGTGGCTCTTTTTTTGTCCTTCTCTTCCACTTCATTCTTTTCCTCTTTGTCCACCTTCTCCCATGCTCAGTTGTTCCTAACTCTGAAGCAAACCTAGGTCTCCTGCCTGTTTTTCTTTTCTGAGTGCTAACATTACATAACCAAATCACAGAAGGCAAATGAATAGTGGAATTTAAGTTAAAAAAAAAAAAAA
>VZTR01009155.1:26430-56972 GCA_013400775.1 Chaetops frenatus
CTTCCTTTCTCTCTCATGCTCTTTAATTCATCTCTCTCTCTCTCTTCCCTTTCACCCTATCCCTTATCCAAAACCCAACCCACTGCTCTGTGCATATACTGGGAGGTCAGGGACTAGAAAAGCAATGTCCATCCAAAGTGTGTAAATTATTAATATAACTCAATAAGCTTTTGCAGACCCTCTGACTTTTGCCATTCCTTTCAACCATGTGTGTCTACGAATCTTGGGTTCTCCCTTTTCCTTAAGGGTGGAACACCACATTCTCACAGCTTCAAGTGCTTGCTGTGTGGCATAGATAACTTTTTAAAACTGTGTAGAATTTTGGTCTCATATATATATATGTGTGTGTGTGTGTATGTGTGTATTTAAAATCTCCTGCAAACCAGTTGGCAGTTTTAGAATTCCAATGCAGTCCTATATCACTTTGCATTTTCAGAGCCCTGGGGGTTTGTTACTACAAGTTTCTGGTTATGATTTTAAAAGTGTCACATTGCTTGCCTTTAAGAAGGCTGTTCTTATTTTTGACATGGTACATTTGGCATCTGGTTAAGTAAGCACTGCTAGAAATGGGCTCAAGAGCTTATGTTATTTGCCTGTATTTATGGGCTGGTATTGGGGGATTTTTACCAGTTTTCATTTGAGATGGAATTTTGTGTGTTTCACAAGTCTTTCAGCCTGAGGATTTTTACATGTAGTCTGCAATTCAAATTTACCACTGCTTGATTTTAGTAGAAGTTTAAATAACATCAACAAAGCATGACTTTGAGTTGATGCTTTCTTTCTCAAGTTGTTTTTTTTTTGGTTTTTTTCTTTTCTTTTGGGATGCCAAACCATCTTATCCTGGCTAAGTGAATTTTTTCTTATCAGCATGTGTCTATGTTTTAGACCACTTGTACCATGCAATCTTACATCCTTTCTCTTGAACAATCCTGTCTGCAGCTGATAAAATGTGCTGCATGATAATACTAAACAGAGATAGTCCAGATAGTGGAAAACTTAGATAAGGCAGATTTTAGAGAATACAGATCTAAACCCATTCTGATACTTTCTGATACACTGAGCTGTTGGTCCACCATAGAAAAGTACTTAGGCTTCAAAGAGAATTTGAGAAAAAGAGTACAGATGCGCTGAAATTGCCCATTCTCCTTGTATCTGTGAAGTGACTAATTCCCAGTTTAGATAAACTGGTATTTGAGGTATTTGAGTTTGATGCATCATTTCTGATCTTCACTGCTGTTAAAAAAAATTAAATATATATATATATATATATGTTACCATCTCCACAAATAGGATAATATGAAGTGTGAGAAGCACTTATATATTCCAGTCTGCTGGTTTTGAGGTGAGGTTATACTGAGCGGTGGCTTCATAAGGACAGAGTGCCTGAACAGCTTCCTTGGATATGGGAGGAGGGCATCCCTGTTGCATATTCCCAGCTCACTTCTTAACTCTGGTTTGCCAAGCACCAGTGAAGGTGCCTGTATGAGTCAATTATCTCACTAAAAAGCAACAAAAAGCCTGGGTTTTTCCTGTTTTTATGGTTAACTAGAGTGACTTGTAAGGGAATATAATATTGGCTAGAACCAGTGTAAAGGAGGAGCTAAGTCTCTGGGAGATGGCAAAGAATTGTAGGGGTGAGAATACAATCTATTCCTTTTGGCTCTAGGGAGATGTTAAATACCCTCAGTTTCCCTTGAAGCCATGGCTTTCTAACTGCCTAGTTTTGCACTGGATCAGCTTCAAGAGAATGTCTTCCTGAGTCCCTGTTAGCTGTTTCATTTTTCAGCCCTGTCATGTGCTATTGAAGGACTACAAAAAGAACTCTGCCTCTCTTTATCACTCCAAGTAGCGATATAGTTAACGTTGTAGATCTCTAATGGGTAGTCATCCACATCAGGGTTACTGTTCATTGAAATGACCAGATGTTCCTGAAATGACTCAATTTCCCTGGGTGTATCTCAACCTACTTTCACTGTAAACATTGCCTTCAAAATTGCAACATCCAGTCTTCCTCTTCAGCCCCCGATTTTATTTTTGTCTCTGATCCAAAGGAACCCAAGGTCTTAGCAAAGATTTGGAGCCCTGCAGGCTGGACCTCTGTGTTCCAGATTTATGCAAAATTGTGTGAAACAAGTCTGCAAACTGTTTGATCTTGAAAACCTTGGTGGCTTCAGCTTCCTACTTCCTGGATTCTGTAGTCAGTAAGAAATTAATTACTATGCTATGACTTGGAGTCTCAGTAAGAATTAATCAAATAGTAAATTCTTATGTTGAATAGATTCCTATTATGCTTAAACTGTTGTGTGTATAAGAACTTCTGCTGTATCCATGGTCTGTTACTAGGTGTTATCTTCCAGTCCTATTTTGTGTGCTGATGATTCATATTCATAAACAAAAAGCAAATATATAGACTGAAGCAAACCCAATAATTTAAATTAGCATGGGTTTGCATATGTGTGAAAGAGACAAAGATTGTAAACAAAAAGATAGCAGGGGAAATTATACTTTTGGTGATAATTGGTCACATTCTTAGACATAGTTATGGAGGATCTGTTACAGTTTGCGGGAAATGTGCCTACTTCTTTTCCAGGTAGTCTGAACCTGACATCAGTGATCTGAAGTTGGTTTGAGATCCCCACCAGTATAACTAATACTCTATATTAAAAAGTAAAGAGAAGAAGCAGCAAGTTATTGCTTCAATGTAGAACTTTAATGTTAAATTATCTGTCTCATTTATGCCTTTTTGAGGTATATAATTGTGCTCTTCCCCTCNCACGACCATCAGTATTTTTTTGTTTGAAATTAACATGGTATCCTGACAAAGTGGCAACATTCCATTATAATTGAGTCACCAGTGATTTCAACTAAGTATATGATCTCTCTTTGCTTTAGTGAGAAATTGTGTAGGATGTGCAAATGCAGCATCGGTAGCACCGTGTGCAGAGACAGCTGAATTTCAAAGCTTGTCTTGTTAGCCTGTGTCTTGTGAAGGGTTGTTAGTGTGATGCTATGTTGTATTTTAAGTTCTTTAGTGCTGTGAGATGCAGAAACCTGATACATCAAATCCATCATAAAGTATTAGAACAGCTTGAACCTTGCATCTCTCAAGGCTGATGTCAAGAAAGGCTGTTCCTTTCCAGGCGGCTGAATTCAGGCAAGTGAGGTGATCCTTGTGGTTTTGACATTTTAGATGCCAAGCTCTCAGCTGCTGCTGGGAAGCCCTTCCTCCCCTTTGTGTATCAGCAGTAGAGATGAGCAGAAAATATGATTGAAATGCTCCTGCCCTAAGAGACTCTTGAATTTGGTCTGGGAGAATTTTGTTCTGTTTTCTATGGTTTTGATAAGTATACTTGATGAAAACAAAGATGTGGGAAGCCAAAGTTATAAACATGATTTGCATATGCTGCATGACAGTTTACACATAATTAAAAAAAAATACGATATTTCCTCTTTGAAAACAAGCTCCAGTGTACTTTTTTTTTTTCTATTTCTATGTGAATACTGTCATTTAAATTTGACTAAAATTTTTAGTTGTCAAGCACTTTTACCTCTAAATATCAAAGAATTTCATCAGAGGATCTGGTAAAATATCACTGGATCTTTCCTGACAGAAATTTTTGCTTTAGTTTAAAAGGCATATCTGCTGTTGAAAATGTTTGCTTGAAAAGACTCCAAATAGCTCTAGTTTCTTTTTTGGGGAGAAAAGGCGCATGTAACATTTCAGATTTCCAGCATGAGTAATTTTTCTGTGAGCATTATTTTGATGTTCACTCACTTGTGTATAGAGGCTTTGGCAGCCTGTAAAGAATAGCTGAAACCTGCTTCATGGGTAAGGCCCAAGTGCTATGTCAAGATGAGAACTACTCTGAAAGTAATTGTATGGTAACAGAGGTGCCTGCGACCCACTGACACCTGAGTACTACAAATATAGTCATAACTGGGAATTAGAAGAAGAGAAAGTTAGTAAGACATTGGTCATTAGCAGAGGAGGAGAAATAGGGCAGTAGCCCATGGATTGCTGCTCTACATCTGCAGGTAGTAAGGAGGATTCAGGCTCTGCATCTTGAAGGGTGGGACGTCAGTCCAACTTTATGGCTCTGGGTAATTCATGCCATTTTCAGAGTTTACACTGCACACTTCAGGGGAATTAGAGCTCCCCATTGTAACTATTTGCTTTATTCTCTTGGTTCCATATGTTCCTAAATTGTGATCTGAGCCCTGTGTGTGTTCAATAAGCCTTTGTAAAACCATGCTACTCCTCGCCAGTGTGCGCACAGCGGGTGTTAAGCAGGTCCAAGGTAGCACCCGTGGATGGGACAAGCTTTATTGCTATCTGTGTAATTGTAAGTTTGTCTCTCCTGCTTAGGAAAGACCTTTTAATTTACTTTTTCTGCTGTTTTCTGAAACTACTCGGCTCACTTGGATGCTTATGCACAAGATGGGATGATGGAGTGATGTGTGGCTCACACAGCTTTTATGTCACATCGCAGATTGAGAAGGGGCCACCCAATGTGTACGTGCAGCACACACAACCTGTCATGGCAGTGGTGAAGGGCTGCATGAGCCCCCTGGCCAGCCCTATCCCCATTTCCACCAAGCCCTCCTGCATGGTTCTGCCCACCCCCAGCACCGTGATGGGGTTGGAACCTAGGACAGCAGGAACCCTTGTGGGCATTGCATGGGAGCCTAAAGTAGTATCATCCTGGAAAATGGGGCAGATACACTTTGTGGTTTGGCCAAATAATTTTCTTTCCTGTTAGTTTATTGAAAAATGACTGGAAAGAAGAAAAAATAAAAAGGCTCATCTTACATCTTTTAATACTGCTCGTGGAATTTTAATCAGTCATGCTTTTTTTGGGCCCTTATTTCTTGCCTTGTGATCTGCCATCTAATTCAATTTTTCATTCCTGCTGCAGAAAATGTCTTTCTGCAGTTTCCAATACCCAGCTTCATTTATCCTTTTTAGAAGAAATGTGGCTTTTTATAGCATGTTTTTTTCTCTCTAACTTCTGTGAAGCCAAGGGTGAGAAGTGTCAAGCCTGAGGTAAAAAATTATATTTAAGGTCTTCATCTGTACCTGACTCCTGGGAGATTCTGGTCCAGAATGAGATTGAAAGTCTGTGTGGATGGCAGCCGCTGTGACAGCAGACATCACCTGCAGGAGATTTTGAGGAGATCTTACCTACCTGGTCTGGATTGAGACTGTGCTACTCCCCTTGTAGAGTATTAGAAGCAGCTTCCTTCCCCATGTTTCTTTCCTTTTATTATTCCTCTCTCGAACTAACAATCATTCTGGCCTTCTTTTAGCCCTTCCCCTTTGATCAGGGAAGTTTTTAGGAAATAAACCCTTTTTGACTTCTCTGGTTGCTCTTAAACAGTCATGTCTAGACCAGTGTTAATCTGGGTCTTGCCAGGGCACTCTCCCAGGGGGTTTTCTCTGCTGCCTTACTGAGCTCCTTAGTGCTGCTGATAGGCCTTTTCTTGATTTTTCTCAGTGCTGCTGATAAGATGCTCTTTTTTGGGGGACTGTTCTCTGTGTCTGCCTATTATAATTTAATTCCTGTTATCCAAGGGATCTTTTTCTACTAACAGTGTTATTTTTGTGCTTCTTCCCTGGGATGGCTTCCTTTAGAACTGGTAATCTTGCAGCCTCTTTGATTGACTTTTTTGATTTTGGAAGCTCCTCTTCCACTGAATATCCCAATATTTGGGCAATAGGTGATGGTTATCCACACTTTAAGTTCCTATTTATTCCTGGAGACCACATTCCTCCTAAACTGGCTCATGTCTATTTAGCCATTCCTGCACTGGTGTCCCAGTGTTTCAACTCTTCCTCTAACCCTTGTCATTGCTACATATTGTATTTTTTAGATTCAGGACTCCACTTTTCAGAATTTTAGCATCAACCAAATGTTTTGTCCTTCTAGATGAAAGTATGACTTCGTCATTCTTTCTTCTGCATTTCATTTGACTCTGGATGATGTGCGAAAGCGTGATGGGGTTGCATTATAAATTGTGATTTTAAGACCTCCTTTGAAGAATGCAATTCTCATTGTTAGGTCCCTTTGCTCCCCTCTGGGAAGTGCCCTCAGGTTTCCCAGCCAACTCAGAAGAATCTTAACTCTTATTTAAGAAAATACTTCTGTAATTAGGAGTCTATTTACTTGATCTGATTTTTACCCTGATCCTTAGAGTTCCGAAAAATGCATTGGAAAATCTGACTGGAGAACAGCAAAGGTAGGGGGTAAAGGCAATATGTGGTAGGGAGACATGAGAGATTTTTCTGGGCTACTTTATGTAGAGTTTGATTCTTTTGTAGTGAGTGGGGGGGAAATGGATGCACTAAGAATGTTACAAAATAATTCAGTAACTATAAATAAAAGTCCAGCTAGTCTCTATAAAGCAATTTGAGAAAAGCTGTGAAAAAAGCAAGCTTTTGTGTTGGTGAAATTTCTTAGGATGGCATCAAGCCTACTCCTTTGACACTGTGATTTAGAGTGTGCCTAGAACACTCTGTGCTTGGGAGGCTTGGTAGGATTCTTACTATTTTGCTTCTTGGGTATCATTTGAATTTATTTAAACCTCAAAGGAAGAATTTTTGTGATTTTGTGATTTTAATTGGTGGAGTGTTTTTTAATCACTGAAAGGATTTGAGCGGGGTGACTTTCTGATGTTCTTGTTAGAATAGTAGCTGGACCTACTTCTTTCCATTGCTTTCTTGTAGAAAAGGTAATGGATTAAAGCTCATAAAAGGGAAAGATTATTAATGTGCACAGTCTTCTTTTAGCCTATTGAGACTTGGGATTGCAGGGCATCTTTTAGCAACTGTACCTAAGATAAGCACAGCTCCCCCAGACTATCTTTAAACTATTTTGTCTTCATTTTTATGTTCTTAAGTAGTTACCATTTAGTCATCTATCAAATGAATATCTGTGACTAAAGGATTTTCAGAAAGAGTAAATATTTGAGGGGTTTGCTTTTATGATGCTGTAGTGGTCTGCATAGACCATCACTACAGGCATGTAGCACAAATCCTTGCTTTATTGGTTTTACAGTATTTTCACTTTAGAAGTCTCACCTCGTGCTGTTGTGGGTCTGAAGTAGCAATTGCTACAATACCTAATTGCCTTATTTCACTGCATAGAACAGAAACATGAGAAGCTCTGAGTGAGAAACAAGATATGGGAGAGATGCAGAGGGAATTAATACTAGCAAGCTGTGTTGGGAAAGCATGGTTCAGTTCAAAAATCTGCTAAATAGAATTAGCAAGGAGTTATTGATTAAATGTTTTATCCAGGTCTTTTTGGTCCTTTAAAGCCTATCCAGTTAATCAAGTGAGATTGAAAAATAAGTGAAATTATGACTAACTCTTCTCAGGATGCATCCACTTGTTAACATTTTTAGAGAACTAGAGTGGGGTTTTTTGGTGATAGAGTGTGTAGTAAGATGACTTTCAGAAAAACCTGTAGCCATTTTGTAGATAATCCCCTTACAGAGTCTCTAGGTAATTATTTGATGGTGTAGTGATAAAGAGACTGCCGAGACACTGCACTTGATAGGCAGAGAGGGATTAATTAGTCCCAGCTTGCTTTGTGGAGGAGACTGTCTTATTCTTAAGGGTCTAATTCTAAAAACATCTGTCATGAAAATTGAAGTAAGGGCTGGAAGCTGCTAATCAGCAACTTTGCTGACTGGCTAAATTATTTTAGTGTAGTACTATATATTTCTTCTGCAGAATATTCTTCCCACAGTACCTTGCTGCTTCAGAATTCATTTTTACTGCAAAGATGACTGGTTAATACATTTGTTGTTTTAGAATGAGTTTCTGTAATAACTGTGGAAGGCTCGTGTATTGGAATATTGAGCAAGGCTTACACAAGACAAGTTGTCACTACCAGAACACAATGTTGTCATGTAATTAACTTATTAGTGTTTAGGTTTCCAGGTCAGGTTTCTGCAGGCACAGACTGCAGCCTTACCTTTAGTCATTTCAGGCATTCTGTGGCTTTGTGAAAATATTGAGGCAGTAGTTCATATTCAGGTTGTATTTTCAGAGTTGTACTCAGGAATTACTTTTGTTGTTAAACATTCTGCAGAAGATAGGGATTAGTTTTGCAGCAAATGCCAAATAGCATTCATATATAATGCCTGAAGAATTTGTATCTTATTGCTAAGGAAGTTCTGTAGTTTCTCACACATGCTTCAATATCTGTCTTTCCATGGTGGGCAGAACAGGTTTAAGACAAATGGGAAGGTGCATGATATCTGGTATATCTTTCTGACTCTGAGATTTGGAAAGCAGATACCAGAGGTGGACTGAGCGCTAGGTACAAGCTAAACCTTGTGAATCCACATGCCATGCTAAAGAAAACAGGGAGAAGGCAGCAAGCTTGGAGGATTCCAAATCCCTGTTCAGAGTAGTGTGAAGTTCCACAGTGCTTGACTGCTTAAGAGATGATCCTTGCCCAAACCTCAGGCTAACAGCATTTGCAGTCCCACTTAATTGCTCCTTATGGTCTGGCTTTCAGAGCTGCCATTTGCCTGGGGCATGATCCCTTAGTGTCCCTGCCTGCGCTAAGGAGCTGAAGCTACAGAATTATCTGGGTGCATTTGTATCAAAGGTAACATTTCTCTCTTACGGAATTGCTTTCACGTCCAACTACCCACTTCTGCCTTATCTTAACAGTTATTTCATTTCAGCCATTCACTTTCAAGCTGCTTTTTTTTTCCTATTTAAGAAGCTTAGAATGCAGCCTAGAAAAGATTACTTGATTTATATGGTGCACTGAACCAACTTGAAATAAAAGACTTTGTTTAATCCAAAATTAAGGCTTTTGCTGTATGGATAAAGGAACAGGTAGTATATTTCTTGGTCTGATGCTACGAATTCAACAATCACAACTCTCTCTTGCTTTGTTTTAATGTACTGTAACAGTTTAGTTAACTAAAAACATCCCATCACTGCATGCGTTCAGCAGCACTTTGCATGTAAGAGCAGCACTTTATTTTTGTTGGATTTTGTGTGCTTCAGCAAGAGAAGAGAGATCAGATTACAGATAGTACCTGTGTAACTCCGGCTGCTTCAGGAACCCACCATCAGTCCTGGGATCTGCTGAGGACAATGGAGTAAGATTATGAGGTGCAATTTGCTCATGAAGTGGTGGGACAGGGATTGTATTTTTAGTGTTGAGAAGGTACAGCTAGAAAACAGGGAAGAAGTGGACAATGGACTGGCTTTCTTGCTCACTCAAGATCCAACATGCATGTAAGAACTGCTGCTGTTGTGAATTGTCCTGGTAGCACTCACCGAGCAAAGTTACAAAATCCTAAACTAGTTACACAGGAGCTTTTGTCCACTTGCCAGCAAGATCATTAAATTTTCATGTCCACCTGGCAAAGGAAGTTCAATTTGCATGATAAACACCATCTGCAGATAATGTCATACCTGACCTCTCCACAAATTCTTGAACTTGCACTCCCCAGCACTGTATATTTTCAAAAGCTCTTTTGGCCATGTGTCAGCATAACACTGCTGCTACTTAATTTAAAAAGAGTTAATTAAGCTGATGCCTTATTGATGAGTGTATTAGAAAGGCATACATGGTGGGCAGAGTGTATGGCAGCATTGTACATCAACTTTGTTCTTCCGTTCTTTGCTGGTCAAAACAAGTGTTTGATTCTTGATAACCTTCCTTCTGCTGCCATTTTCCTGGTGGTTTCCTTTTTTCTTTAATACCTCTCTTTTGCTGTGCCTGCAATAGTTGTGCATGTGGTTTAGGTGGTGTTTTGGGTTTGTGTGGCCAGGTTTTGGTAGCAGGGGGGCTACAGGGGTAGTAATAAGTACAACTTCTGTGAGAAGCTGCCAGAAGCTTCCCCTGTGTTGAGTAGAGCCAATGCCAGCTGGCTCCAAGATGGACATGCTGCTGGCCAAGGCTGAGCCAATCAGGAATGATAGTAATGCCTCTGTGATAACATATCAAAAAAGGAGAGAGAAGCTACTGCACAGATGTAATTGTGGCCAGAGAAGAGCAGGGTCAGAACATGTGAGAGGAACAGCCCTTCAGACACCAAGGTCGGTGGAGTAGAAGGAGGAGGGAAGGAGGTGCTTCACGTACCAGAGCTGAGATTCCTCTGCAGACCATGGTGAGGCAGCTGTGCCCCTGCAGCCCATAGGGGACCATGGGGATGCAAAGATCCGCCTGCAGCTCCTGGAGAAGACCCACACTAGAGCAGTTGATTGCCCAAGAGAGGGCTGTGAACCCGTGGAAGGCCCATGCTGGAGCAGGGTCCTGCAGGGACCTGTAGACCTGTGGAGAGAGGAGCCCATACTGGAGCAGGTTTCCTAGTAGGACTTGTGGACCCACACTGGAACAGGCTGTTCTTGAAGGATGACACCCTGTGGAAGAGTGAATCACACTGGAGAAGTTTGCAGAGAACTGTCTCTGTGTGAGGGGCCCCACACTGGAGCAGAGGAAGGACTTTTTTCCCTGAGCAGTGGCAGAAACAACATGTGATGAACTGACCATAAACTCCACTCCCCATCTCCCTGTGCCAAAGTGGGTGCATGGCTGGCCACAGACATTGCTTTTTATCTGCCTGGGTGTCCTGCATCTGTGGTTTGCAAAATATGTAGCTCTACTTGAAGATTTATTATTATTTCTGTAACTCTTGCTCTACAGCATGGATGTCTTTTAATTGTACCCCAAGGCCTTTGACTCTCATTTTTGGAGAAGCTTCCACTTTGTGTTGGTTCAATCACCTTGCAGATAGGTGTTACTGACATTTATAGAAGAAGGTAGTGGATTCAGTGAGGGAACTTACTGTGACCCAAAGACGTAAACTCTGTTTAATATTTATATTAATATTGGGGGTTTGAGAGCAGGTACCAAAGTATTTGTGAGGGAGATAAAAGTAATCTCCTGGAGTCCTGGCTGCTGTGTCTCAGTGCAGCCATAGCTGGGAACCAGGTGCTGCAGCACTGCGTGATGCCAGCTGTCTCCCTCCGTGGCGTGCCGGTCTCACGCTAACTAAAAGGGGAACGTCGGAAGACAGGAGCTGTGTCCTTATGTGACACTGGGAGTCAAACAGGGAACAGGAGCAAAATCCAGGTTGCTGACAACATAATGTTTTTGGTGTCTTTTTTTCCTATAATGGGTTTCAAAAGCATAGTTGTAAGAGCTTTTAAAATGTATAAAATAGAGGGTGGTATCTGTCCCTCCCTGGTAAACTTGATTAGTACCTTTGCCTTGTCAGAATGCTGAATATAGCTCGAACCTTGAAGTCCAGGAAATGATGATGTAAGGGCCAGCACAGATATTAATATAACCTTAGTTTTGCCAGAGAACTGATTATACCCATTGGAACATAACTCAGTAACATTAGTATTTATACTAAGCAGGTATGAAAAATTGAGAAAGTATATTTTTGTTTGCATTTTTAGCTTTTACTGTATATGCTCTGGCTTCAGGTAGCTGGGAAATACTTTAGCAAACGAAAGCATGGCTATTAGCTCACAGCAAGTGCTGCCTTTGGGGAGCAAGTGTACCTTTATATGGGATTTGTTAGGCTGCAAGGTGAATAAGCAGGGTATCTTCTCACGTGCATTGCCATTGATGTGACGAGATGCGATGTGACAGTTGTTTGTGGGTACAATGAGATGTCACAGAATGAAGGAATCCTCAGATCAAAGGGGGAGGATTTGTAACATTTAGTGCAGCTGAGAACATTTAAAAATGTACAGCAGGAACATTTGCTGTAGCTCATTTGCTTTAGACGACTAACACAAAATTGGATATGGCCCATGGTGGCTGTGCTTTCTTTCTAGGGAG
This sequence comes from Chaetops frenatus, assembly GCA_013400775.1. Lineage (NCBI taxonomy): Eukaryota > Metazoa > Chordata > Aves > Passeriformes > Picathartidae > Chaetops > Chaetops frenatus. The sequence goes on from VZTR01009155.1 coordinate 38,259, forward strand.
GTTGTAGTGTTCATAACATGGAAATAAAAGGTTCTCAAAGTAGGTTTCAGCTGCACTTTGGGTCTTATATTACCTTAACCTCCTATTTCCAATTTAAATTGTGAGGATTTTGCTACTCTTCACATTTCTGAAGGATGTTCCCCTGCTTACTATAAGGTCTTCTGTCACTTTGTACATTAATTACATTGAATAAATATTTTTTCAGTACTCTTATGAAACAGATTTTCTTTATTAGGGCAGGGAAGGCATATGTGTAGGAGTCTAGCAATATGACCTTCCCCTGGGATACAGGGGACCCAGATTTTAATTCCGTTGGCATAAAAGACAACAACAGGCATACTGTTCAAATCAGGGTTAATTTTGTATCCATCTACTACTCTGTCTCAGGCAGGGCCAGTACTAGGTGAATAAGGTATAAACAGCTCAGGAATAGTACTTTGGTCTTTCCAGCTTTTTCCTGTCTGCCTCTTTATGTTAAATAATGCTTGATGTGTTTTTCTTACATAAATTCTTTTAATGGGAGATTGGATCTGTCATGTCTCAGAAGGTAGACTCAATTCCTTTCATACAATAAAAAGGGAACTATGTATGCGAGGCTACAGCTGGTGGCATTCAAAGGCTGATCCCAGGCTGGCTTAGCAGCTGCTTCTGCCTCTTCAGACATGAGCTCAGGTCTCCATTGCTTCCTGGGGCATGGGGACTGCAAGTGAGTGATAAATCTAACAGAGAGTATGATGGGTGGTTTCTGTAGGAAATGGTGTGACTTCAGGAGAGGATTCATAATTGAAAAGTCTGAAAAACCAAAGGTACCTTTCTTAAGCCTGAAGGCAGTCCAATACTACAGTTACACCTTCCACTGACTGCCATTTATCTCTGAATTTTCTGTGGAGCTTGTTTAAAGGAGCATTATGGGAAGAAGTGGATCCTAGAGAGGTTCTGGAAGCTGCAGCCTTGCAGTCTCTCTGTGAGTTAAGCTGTCAGTTGTTTATTTTCCTTTCATTGTGCTTGGTTCCATTTTCTCTGAGGGAGGTGAAGACTCTGCAGGGAAACAGAGCCCTTCCCACATACTAAACATTGTCTGAAACAATCTCAAATTCAATATACAAGTGCAACATGGCCTCCCTGACCTGTGGTGACTGCCTACAGGTCTAGCATCAGATGCCCAGCTGCCTATGACCCTTTCTTTTCTAGTGCCTCACATCACTCAGCACAGCTAGAATTAAACCCTTAATAATGTTTTCATAATGCTGCTGTTCCAGTGGGACACTTGAGTGTGAGCAAATTGCAGAGTAAGCTGAGCCAGTAAAGGAGTTTTGGAATACTTGCAGAGTCATTCTTTTGAGAGAAGAGACCCAGGCTCCCTGGGATTTGCTGGGTCTGGGAAGCACTTGATAATGGTAGCTTAAAGCCTTTCCTCCCCTGCAATACTCTGCTTTCTTCCTTTTGTCACACAACCTTCCCCTGCTATCTCTACAAAAAGGCTTTCATGCAATCTGGCCAGTCAGCTGTTGCTTTTGTGCATTGTGCTGGATCTGGGATAAAGCATAAGCTCTTCAGTTCTGATGCCGTACAGTGTGGCATGAATGCTGATGGTGCTCTGGTTAAAAATAAAGCAAACTTACAATTAACAATAACTACGCAGATGTGAGAACAGTGAGTTCCCAGAAGTAGTTGCATTTTTAAAGATTTTCCTTTTCTTTCCCCTTTCAATGCTGTTTACCTTGTTATTTTCACTATGGAAAACTGCATTGTGAGGAAACAGGCTTGTGTGTAGACCTCCGAATTACAAGATTTGTCTTCAAAAAGCCAATTAGTGCTTTAAGTAGAAGCTAATCTACTTCACTAGTGTAATTTCCATTCCTCGCCTTACAATCAGCATCAAGCAACCATGCTGACGAACATCACCTCGATGTTCTGGCAAGTACTGGTCTGTTTCTGTACATTTTTTCTATGTGTTTTTATTTCTAGAGGTTTTTTCCACTAACCTAACGTGTGTCACTGTGACCACTGTGTGAAGGCAGAACAATCTGCTGCAGCAGAGCTCCTCCAGGGAGATAGCTTAATGAGCCCTAGGGTGAGGTCTTAAGTAATGGAAGTGAGAAGCTGTAGAAAAGAAGCATAAAAAAGAAAGATGTGACATCTTTGGAAAGAGGAGTGTTGCTTATCTTGTAGAGGGGAGCAATTCTATTACACACTGCAAGCATAAATAGAAAGCAATTCTGCTGTGCACTGTGAGCCATAAGTTGAGCATCCATCCCGATTTCCCTCGCTGTAATGAGCAGTTAGAAATCAAACTCACGTGGATCTCTCAGGTGTGGAACAAAAAAGCCCCCCCTGTGCTGTAATCACCACTGTGCTGACAGAACCTCCCCAGTTCAGATCAGTAAGACCACATACATCCTCTTGAGAAATGTTTTGTACATTAGTTTGCTTGGGTTTTACACAATACATTCTTGGTTTAGTCATGAATTAGCAAGGCATTGTAGCACTGTGATTAGATGTAACATGTCCTCTGTTTGCAGTTCTGTTTTCAACACTTTTTAGAACTTACTACAGGTATCAGTATGGGCACATCTTTACTTGTAGCAGCCTATGTATCTAATTTTGAGACGGGCCAAAAGCTGCAGTTATGGCACTATGTGATGTAATACTCTAGCTCCAGCTGTCAAGTTGTATCAGCCTTTGGAAACAAAATGGAGGAGAAAATAGAAAATTAAGGGCTGTCGAGCTGGAAACAAAAGTCAACGCATGGATTGACCTCTGTGTGTTCTTCATTGACAGGTTGATGACTCCTGGAAGTGAAATTCGGTTTGTTCACAAGCACATGGGCCTGGTGCCAGGCTGGGGAGGAGCTGCCCGGCTGGTGCGGATCGTGGGCAGCGGGGCAGCCCTGCAGCTGCTGGGCGGGGTTGCCCGGGTGGACCCCGAGAAAGCTCAGAGACTCGGGCTCTCCGAGGAGACGCTGCCGTCCTCAGATGAAACCAGAGCATTAGGGGAAGCCCGAGCCTGGCTGAGTCAGTACACAGAGGGCCCGACCACTGTGATCCAGGCTGTGAAAAAGGTGGTGACAGCAGGAAGAGAGCTCCCACTGGAAGCTGCCCTAAGGACAGAGAAGGACATTTTTGGAACTGTATGGGGTGGGCCTGCCAATCTGCAGGCATTGGTTAGACGACCAAAACATAAATGATGGTTTATGCATAAGAAATGGGCTTGACCTTTTTGCAAACAAAGCTTTCAGTTAAGCAGCCATTAAACGGAATCATTTAAGGACTTGACCATTTAAAATGGCATTAACATTCCTGCCATTTAGGTCAGGCAGGCATATTTGGTGTGCAACCACAGAGAAATCCCAGGCAGATTCTCTACTGTCTTAATCACCCACTGAATTGAGATTAGTGAAATTAGTATGTAAAGGTAAATACTGTGCTGAAAATAGAACTATAATTCATTTGGAATGAGGCTGAAGATTATTTTGTTTGGTGTTTTGTTTTTTTTTTTAACTGGTATGGAAATTAATTACTTGAAAGTTATGAGATTTATTCATTTGCAGAACAGGTGCATCTAAAACTGCAAAATATGAGTTCCCCAACATGAGGCTAGTGCCTTTAAGCAGTTAGGAAAAGATGATAACTAGTGAGAGGATAGCTTTTATTTTTTTCATTTCTAGTGAGTTCTTCGTGTAATTGCTGAGAAAGTATCCTTCGATTTTAATGGTGCTTTTACAGGAGAAGCTTTAAGTTAGTGAGAAGCTTCTAGCACTCATTCACTGACACTGATTCAAGTTTTTAAATGTATTTTGGTGTCTTCTTACTGCTCAAGGAATCAACTACCTACACACGCATCTGCACATTCTCATATCCTTGCTGGCCTGGTTTTTACACAGAAAAATCTTGTTGAAATCTTGGAAGGCTATGATGTATCATGCCCCAAAATGACTTGTCCTTAAGTGACTGGGTGATGTGAGTACTTCAGCGTTCTGGTAAGATGTATGTGGATATGTCTATGTCTTTCTTCAATGCATTTTTACTGGTAGGGTATATTTGGGCTAACTAGAAGATTTGGACCTCAGTCTCCACTTCATGCCAGTGACTATACAAGTAATTGGATAACTCAGTGGGGCAAGTTTTCCCTTTAGAAATTAGAAACTGACACAGAGTGCCTGCTTTTAAAAATAAACATCTGTGAGAGCAAAACCATACAGACATATCTGTGACTGAGAGTTTCCTGTACAGTTGGTTAGGATGCACTTGTCTCTAAATCCAGCAGGGACTGAGATCTGAGCCAAGGACCTAAGTAGTCTGTGGGGGCATGTAGAGAAGGAAGCTCTGGGCTATCTGCCACTGATGTGCATTCTTGGTCTGACCAGGCATAAGTAGCTCTAGATCATGGAACAAGCTCCCTTCCAAAAAGAAGGCAGTATCTTGGATGGAAATCCATGTTACGATTTCTACAGTGTGGCAGGATTCCTGAGTTTTAGACAGCAAGGTAACTTGTACAAGGTACATATGTTTGAGGATTTGGGGGCATATCAGTGTTGGGAATTAGGCTTGGATTGCCTGTTAAGGTTTCAAGCAGATTCTGTGATCTGCTGGGGCTGTTTTACTGTATGGTTTTCACAGCAATGAATATAGCCTGAAGCAACCAAGAGAAATGCTGAGGGAAGGGATGTGTTTTGAGTTGGCATCTCAGAGAAGATAAAGAACTTACCTCACTCTATTGATCTTGCACCTTTGCCTTAATATATGAAGCACTAATGGAGGAAGATTTCAAATCTCTCGTCCCCAAAAATAAAGCTCAATTTTTCCTTTCAGGTTAGAGAAGAGACAGGAATGAGAACATGGGAAGAGAGTAGTGTTTTGGTTTGTGCCTTTCCCACCTGCTCCTTTTTATCCAGTAGCCCAGTTGTTACTCCCATGTAGCTGGATTCTTTCCCATGCCCTAAGGAACTTCAGACCCATGCTTCACAAGTGTGAATGCTTTCATATAATCAGGCAGCACTTGACTGTTTAGTAGTGAGGCTATTCTGCTTTTCATGAAGTTTCTCAAAACTCATGAAGGATTCCAGACTGCAGCATCACTGAACCTTCAAGGTACTCTCTGGTCCATACTCATCCAGCTTTTTGAAGCAGTAGCACATCATGTTGTGAGTCAAAAAAATAATATTTTAAAGGGCAACTGGTTATGTCTCTACTTTTAGCAAGAATGAATGTGCCATTACTAATACTGTTACTGTTTTTTAAATTGATGTGAAAATTACTTAGAACCTGAACAATCTTGAATCTTTTCTCTTTAGTGTATTAGGCTCATAACTGTATTCTGTGTACTGGGTGATAGAAATTTGAGAGGGAGGAAGTTGTAGGACAAAGGCAGAATCTGGTTTCTTTCACATTTTGAACCATATCTGTGCTGGCAGTTACTGAATGGTAAGTACACCTGTGGGGGATCTCTTTCCATTTTGATTTATAGACAATGAGCTTAATCTCATTTCAGTAAATGTATTTCCCCAGACACCCTCTCTGATTTGTATCAAAGGCCAATTTTTGCTTCTAAGAAAAAAGGACAAATAATTAACTAGCACAGACCAAGACACATTCAAAACAGTTTCAGAAAGGGTTATGGAAACCCATTTTGTTGGTATCATAAATATACCAAATATAGATACAGGACATTCTGAAGATCATTACAGGTTTTGACCAAGGCTTTTGTGAGTAGTCTGATACCACATTCTCTAGTTTATTTTCTTCTAAAAGTAAGTAGAGTCCTTCATACAAAACCAGTCCAACTAAATTACCGTGAGTGCTAGGATGAGAGTTCCAGACTGAGATGAAATGAAATTCCCATTTTACACATATGAAAGCTAAACGCTTTATTTCACAGAATACTTTCTTATGATCTTGAGGTGACAAATGCCTTTAACCAGCAGTTGATAAGTGTTTGTATTTCCTTTACAATTATTAAAGATATCAAGCTTCATCTCAGGGTTTTTTTTTTCCCTTCTGAAATGGCTTAAAAACAAACAAGCACTAAATGCACAAAATAAATTAGAAACATCAAAATTGATAGTCCCAGTCTCCTAATTAAATAGCATGCCAGCTTTTGTACTTCCTAGGGGCTAGTTTGCCAGCTTCCTCAGCAAACTAAGTTTCCCATTACATTGTGAAATGTCTGTCTTGTTTTTCCTGTGTAGTGGGACAATCCAAGGGTTTAATGGGAGTGTGGATTCTGTACCAAGCTTGTAAAGGTTGGATATTGGTGATCCCTTTTAGTAATACAGATACTTCTATCTTATTTGCTGCTGATAGAAATATACTTACCAAATGGTCAATCCAGATAAGCAAGGTGTTCTTGCAGAATGCTTGGTTCACTATCTGATTTATATTTTTTTTAGCCATGAGATAGGATTCGTGTATCTGTGGTTATCTGGTCTGGAAATGATGAGATGCTGTAGATTTTATAGTATTTAAATTTCATTTTCTCTTCTGCTCCACTGTGCATTTTTCTGGCTATGCTGTAGAAGTTGAAAATCACTTAGTACATGGAATTACAGTCAACCACATAATGCAGTGTCGCTGTGGCTTTGCTAAAATACAGAGAACGCATTTCCTACTGAAAGTAATGCTTTAAATATAAGATGGGAATTATCAGTTACTACTTTTCCCTAGCTTGATCTGGGGAGTGCATTTGCCACTCTGGTGGCTGGCTATTAAGCTCTCACCAGCCTTCCTTTAACTAATTTTAGTGTTTCACAGCTGCAGTCAGCTAGCAGAAGGCAAAAGCAGCATCCCGAGTATGGGGCTGAACTCTCTACTTGGGTCAAAAACCCCAAGGAAAATCACAGACAAAATTATTTGTAGACTGTTTGAGCTGCAAATCCTAAAATTAAGTATATAGTGAGCCATGTTCCTCTATTTTGTTTCTTGCTTTTTTTCAACACATACTTTCACATGAAGTGAAGTGTGTGCACATAGCTGAAGTGTTCTTAGTGAAGGCTTTTGCAGCACAAAGTCATACTTTGGTTAGAGCCACTGTATACTAACTCAAATCAGAGAAATAAGACAGCTAGCAACTAACAGAGGAAAAAAAAGTATTCCATCCAGTTTCTTTCTGAAGTCCATGTAATTGGCTTATTTCCTTATGGGACTGGAAGAAAATCTGTGATCAAGAGCATTTATTCCTAGCTGAGAATGAAGGAAATTTTCCTTATTCCATCCTAGTCTCATCTGCACTTTCCTGATCCACTGATCTCACCCGAAGGCAGAGGAGGGGGAGGCACAGCTTTGTCAAAGATCAGACATGTCATCCACCACTACAGTAAGAAGAATATTATAGAACTTTAAATCTAGCACTTTTAAAAATTGGCCCTTTTAATTCCCTTCAAATGGTTGTTTCCTTAAAGCAACTTTTGTCTTAAGATCAGTAGTACCTATGTATCAGCTACTGTCCCTTTCTATTCTGGGATACATATACTAAAAATTGGAGTTTAATTAGTTTTATTTTAAAGACTGAGACCACAATCAACTAATGCCATTTCTCAATCTGAAAAAATTTAAAACAACTACCAGGGACAGAAGACAAGCTGTTTCTCAAGATCTGGCTTCTAACATTCGTAAGTCTGTAGAAATGCAGCTCCTACACTGCTAATACAAGCACAAAACTACCCTTTCCGTGCTGCCACCAGTTTTGTTATGAACAGATAAACAGCACTAAAGTCTTTAATATCCATGTCCTTTGTTATAGGGTCAGCTTTGATAACTTACACTCTTTTATTTCAACACTTCTGCTGTTAAAATAAGGCTGTGTGATAATTCTGCCTGCCATCAGCAGTGAAGTGAGTTAATCAGCTCTTCATATTTCTGTGTGAGTATTAAGCTTGCAACTCACAATTTTTCAGTAAAAGACAATACTCCTACTGCATTGTGTTTGAGAGATAGCCAGTCAGGGATGCAAGAATGTCAGGATGCCACTCAAAACTAGTCCTCCCTTTTGGTAAACATGGGAAGCTGTTATATGATAATTTTCTTTGAAATTCCTCCAGTGAAGTTGAATTAAACCGGAAATGCATCTGAGATTGTTACTGATAAAATGTAGTTTTATTAAATTATAAATTCTGTAACAAAAACGAGACAGATCAAGAAAGATCTCAAAAAACAAAACTACAAGGACTAGATGGCAAAGCCAGTGAAAAAGCCTTGGAGAGTGTAAAGGTAAGGATTTGCAACACAAGTTAACAGCATTTTTACATTTTCATTGAAAGAAGGTAAATGATTGCTCTTGTCTAGTAAAAACACATTTTAACTCCAAACTCACATCTATTTTCTCACATTAAATTAAGCATCCTGCTTACACCCAAAACCTTGCCTATTCCACATAGCTTTAGTGTTCTTTTCATACATCAATCCATGCAGAAAGTAGTAAGACACTTAATGCAACAGTCAGATAATGAAGACAATTCAAGTTGTACAGTAGATATACATTGGCCAAAAAGGGATAGAGTATCATCAAGGGGAAAATGCTACAAAATAAACACAAGACATTTTCAAGAAAACTGGGCGTTGCTAAACAGTTTTCAAACCATTAACAGGACAACCCAGTTTCCTAAAGAGTCTTCCAGCTGAGACATGTTAAGAGACTTAAGTTAAAACAGGCCAAATCTGTTTCACCCCTTCACCCCACCCTCCCACCAAACACGCTGCTAGGTTTGAGTGCGATGCCAATGTGGACAGAAAATTTACAGAAAATTACAACTGAGTATTTTTTTCCCGCATGGCTCTAGATTTAAACTTCAGTGACTGTGCACTGTCCATCTGGCCTTCTAGATCTTACACTTGTGTTTGCCACCCCACCCCCTGCCCCTGGTCTATCTGCTCCTGCCTGGCTTGCACCGGCATTCAAGTGTCTCTGCTGACCAGAGGATGGGCGTTGCTGAAGGTGGGCAGACACATCCTCGCTGTCACTGCTGGCATCTGATTCGGTCTCCTCAACAGAGGTGTCGGGAGCTGGCACCCTACCAGAAGATGATGATTCGTGGTCTTCTTCTCCCTCTCCCCTGTGACTCCTTTCAGCCATACTGTCTCCATTTATTTGCAAGTGGGCAAAAGAGTTCTCTAGAGAATTGCTTGCGTCAGGTGATGGTGTTGAAGGGCTCACGAGCTGACCATCTAGTGCTGGCAGGGGCCTCACAGCAATGGATGCTAGAGGCTGCACAGCTGCAGCCCCTGGAGTCAGTGTGCTGTCTGCACCGTCAGCAGAGCTCTCTCGTGCCAGGCTGACAGTGTTGGTGTCACAGTCCAGCCTCAGCCCAGCCACTCCCTTCTTTGGTATATCAATTATGTCCCGTTTTATTTTTCGGCGGCGTCCATGCTCATTTCTCCTATACTGAACCATATTTTCAAGGTCTGCTACGTATAAAAAACCAGCAATTAGCATTTCAGTGCTCTTTTTACCCTTGGAAAAGGCATCTTCCAGCTCTCTGCTGGTACGTTCATCATACTGCCACCAGCCATTTCTGCCTTCATAGTACCAAGCATATTCTCCATTGCCTCTGCTTGCTGCTTTGAGTTCTTCGGGTGACAATAAGGTTGGCTTGTCAAGAAAATCCTCGGGAATCTCCTGCCGGCAGAGTGCACATCGTTTCCCAAGCCAAGAAGCTCCCTTAACACACAGATAGCAGAAAACATGTTTACAGGGCAGACTTACTGGATGGATACATGTTTGCAGACAGATAGCACATTCAGGGACTTGCAGGGAAGGTGCTGCATTGGTACATGACTCATTTGTCTTCCTGTTTGTGGGAAGCATGTTGATTGAATGATCTATTTCACCACAGCCAGCCATCCTGCAGAGGATCAAAGAAATTTAAATCAGTTTATTGTGTCAACTTAAACTAGGACCTCACATCACATTTCAACTCAACTTCCACACAATGAGATATTTACCTCAAATTAATGTAAATTACTGTTTCCTGAGGTGACAGACTAAATTGAGTACTGGGAAAATTTCTTTTGCTAATCACCAATCTTTCATCTGTTTAATTTTCAGCATGCTAACATACTAAGTTAAAAAACAAATTTTGGAATTTCCTCTGTTCATTCTCTGAACTAGAGTTGATTAATGAACCTTCAGCCAACCAGTTACTTTGGTTCCTCCTCAGGGAACTGAAAGAAATTATGGTTCTTTCCTCAAGAGGTGACATGGCTGCAAACTGAACTTAAACAATCTCTCTTCAGACGACAGGTCTGTTTGATTAAAGGACTGCCTGAACAGTATCTCGGACTAGGTTTACACAGTAGAAAATATGCCTGACAGCAGCACCCAGCTGAAGAATTCCCCCACCTTGTTTCTTAGTTGCCATGCACCATGGTACACTATCCCTCAAACTGAGCTCGTAACAAGCCCAGGACTCCAGAACGAACCAGATTTGAAAACTGAGGTGGCCTTTTCAAAAGATACCTTGGAATCCTTTTTCTTAAACATCAAGTTAGATCCCTGATAGATATGAGTGCCTCTCGAAAGGAATCACTGCAGACCAGCAGAAGCAGCAGTGTATTGCAGAAGACACACAACTCTGACTTGACTGGCTTGTGAAGGCATTGCCTTTAGTTTCTCTGTTATTAAAGATGACTTTGTAACTGTAAGAGAATAGGGAATGCAAAAACTGCATCATTTTGGCATTGTGTAGGATTTAAGTAGTTGAAAAATTTTAGCCTAAATATGCAAATTCCTTCTCAACTACATTTTTGCCATGGCAATCTTTCACGGTCTGTTTCATGGTAATTTTCCTTTTATTTATTAACAATCAAAACCAAACAGCAGATACCAAATGAGGAAGGAGAATGGGCGTTGGAGAATGGGGCCTAAAAAGGTGCCCTTTTTCATTTAAAATCCCCAAAGAACATCAAGACTGATATTCAACAAAACAGCCTTTCAGTGAAAGTAGTCTTTGTTGGTATGGGTAGCTAGGAATAGTTAATGCAAAACTACCACAAGCATGTGGGTCAAAAGGGACCTTTAGAGGTCACCTAGTCCAGTCTCCTGTTCCACACAGCACCAACACTAGATTAAATCAGCTGTGCCTTTGTCTAGCCGAGTTTTTTTGAAATCTGCAAGGATGGAAATACCACAGGCTCCCTGTACAGCCTGTTCTAATGTTATACACATTTCTAACAGAATGTATTACCTCAAGAGAAAATGCCTAGTGTTACTGTAAAAGCCTCCAGTGCTTTAAAAATCTTATAAATATATGCTGGTTTAAAAAAAAAAAAAAAGGCTTCAGCATCTATATTTATCTTTACAATAATATATCATGTGCTGTTTACTTATAATATTTTTCTCTACGCTGTCTGTTCCCTTCTATCACTATAATTTCCTCTTGAAAGACCAATGCCTCTTTAATCCTTTTTTTAATCAAATAATTATTTTAAAAGCTCTACAGCTTAAATACATTTTCCTGAAGTAGCACAAAATTGTATCCACCTATGTTTCAGTTTCATATCTGAATTTCTTTTTCTGAGATTAATGACAAATCTGCATAACAGTTCTTAAATCAGCATGCCAGATACAGCATTACCTACCAGCTGGCAACTGTGTTTTTACTGCACAGCAAGCATCTGTGAGATCCATTCTAACAATGTTGTGAACAAGTTGTTTTTTGGAAGCCTCACACTTCTGTTGACTGTATTTCGTAACAGATTTTTACAGCAAATGTAGGGGTTTATACCAAGAAACTTAGTAGGGAAAGGGGAGAAGAAAGTCTATTGAGATTTCAGAATACCCACAAGCACAACCCAACCATCATTTCACAACAGAAGAGCTGAAAGAGAAATCCATTTATTGATTAATTTGTGCTAACCATGGCTGGGGTAAAGGATCTTAATTTTCAAGTGCCCCTACAATGAGATACTACAGCGCAAAAAGGCACAGCAGCAGAAACTTTTGCTTTCATGCTACAGTTTTAAGCAAGGATGCTTCTCCCTGAATATCCTTTATGATGTTATCCTGTTCAGAGTCAAAGAAAATATTAAAACAACCTGTAGGTAAATAACTTCTGTACAAGTCACCTGTCATAATTAAGATTTTGGAGGTGATTAAAATGCAGTGCAGGGATTAAAAAGGCAATGCGCTTTGACAAACCAAGTTGTGATACCGGGAGCTACACTAAAGAGAGTCTACCCTGAGGTAAACTAAAAGAAGAATTAAAAGTTCTCACCTGTTCACAGAAAGCAAAAAATGCTAACATTTGAACTGTGCTCAATAGGTCACCCATTAATCTGAGATCTTTGACTCCTTACTAGATCAAGATAATAATGCAGGATATAAAAAGGAGTAAATGCCCTTTCTTGAAATTCTTGTTTGATTTTTTAATGACTCTAAGGAAAATGTTATGTATAACATGAATAGAGCTGGAGGAGCAAACCCTTATCTCTAGAAGTGCTACCCAGGAACATAAAACTCTTATACAAGCAAAACTGCAGTTGTGTGTGCTCAGAATGCAGGACAATTATACATTTAAAGATTCATATCAACTACACTAATGCTTTTTGTTTTTAAAGCATGATGCTAATTACTCTTTTTTTTTAATTTACCTTTTTAATATTAAATCTAGGTCACGGAGTTTGTTTATAATCTGGTAGGAGGTACACATAAGTTTTTACTGAAGAGGTAATCCTTCAGACCTGAGGACAAACATCTTGGACTGCTATTCTGCTACATTATGGCTGTGGAAGCACTTCCACTGCAACTTCATGGTATTAAGAATTAAACAAAACGGACCATACAGTATTTTTCCTGAACTTAAGACTAATATTTTATAACAAGCGTCAATCAAAACAGGCTTTATATCAGAACTGTTATCAAATAGGAAAGCTCTATTTTTTGAGGGTTGGGTTCCCTTTAAGACACTCCTGGCATCATGGAAAATCATACTCCTGACTACTGACTGCTTGACTAAAACTTAACTAAACTCAAGGAAAAATTCTAGAAATAATTTTTTTAAAATATTTAGATCCTCAGTTCAGGTATAAATAAGGGAACAATAAGAACCTGAACTCTGCATTTTAACATAAATACAGCCTAAAACTGACTGAGAAGGAATTATCCTTCTAGATAATTCTAGAAGGAAAAAGAGAGAGAGAGACTTTATTTTGTGGTTTTTATTTTTAATATTAAATAATACAGTTAATTTCTAAGCTATGGGGCCTTCATCAATACATGAAGCATGGAAGAGGTGATGTGTAACAACTAAAGGAAAAGACCTCAAGCCTTCTTGGACTCTAGTGGAAGAAAAAGTAAATTCACACAAAACCACTTCAAATTCCAGGTCAAATTCTAACTGCAACTAAGCAGTCTATCAAGAAGCTTAAGTTTATTAACAAAACAACAGCTTACTTTTTCTGAGTAATTTCTACTGAAGCATGCCACAAGACTGAAATGTCCTCTCTTCAGATGTCTCCAGCTAGGATGGCAGGTCCTCCTTCCCAAGGCTGGCTCATTCCTGACTTGTCCTGCTCAGTGGTACACTACAGTGTTTCAGCTTCTCTGCAAACTAACAGAAAGCAAATAATACCACCATTACAATGCTGTCCATAGGTACAAGCAAGCAAAGTACAATGCCATGGTTCTGTTACAGAAACGAAATTACTATGCTTTTATTTACTTGATGCAAGTTATTTTCAATAAAACTATCATCAGACATCTGTTTCATTTTTTGCAACCATCAATTTTGATCCAGTTTTTATTTTCATGTCTGGCTTAAATAATCTTTTTTAAAGCATTATAAAATGCAATAATTTTTGACACTAGTAAATTAATTGCTCATTTTCATACAGTGACCGCATAAAAGGAGTAACACAAAAGGAGAAACAAGACCAAAGTTGGGAGCACCTTATGTTTACACAGATTTAACCTCTAATAAATGATCCCTTATATGTAGAAAATTTAAGAAGTCACAATGGCTTCCTAAAGCTGTTTATAAAACTATCTGTGTCATATCACTCCACAGGACCATCCAACCATGTGTCTTGTCCTGACACATACTAGTATCAGATGCTTGAGGAAAAAACAGTGCAAGTGAACAGTTGACTTCCCCCAAGTCTTCTCTATATTTCAAGCAGAAATCTGCCTCTTTATATTTCAAGGCTCAGAGCCTTGAATCCTCTTCCTCTTTTACAGAGATCATTGCATCTATTTAATGAATGAACCTCAGAACCGTTCAGCACCTTCTTTATAAATCTACATATGTATGTCCTCATACCAGCCTATAAATAAACTCCATGACCTACATTTGATACTTACCAAGGTAAACAAACAACAACAAAAATTAATTAGGACCTTCCTCTATTTAAAATGTCCTGATGGGCTCCACAGTTCAACAATGGAAAGAGTGCATATGTTCTCTAAAAAAGAGTACAAGGATGCAACTCAGCCTCCACACCTCAGAGGCAATGTACCCCTCCTGAGGCTGGCAGCTAATGTCAGTCACAATACATTTGGTGAATGCCACCAACCAGAATCTGAGCCAAGTCATTTCACAAATACATAATAATCACTAAGTGCCTAACAAATATATAAAAAGTTCCTCCAGTAGGGAAGTAGGAATCTGCAAACTCAGAAAGGGAAGGGAGACGATCACTCTTGCATTTTTACACCCTGAACAGGAAGGTCTTGACCCAAGAGAATCACCTTCAGTGAATCCTCTGTAAAAAGACTGATGAACCACAGAATCACCTCTTCCTTCTGGTCTGCAGCTTTATGGATGATTCTTAAACATACATAGGAATGATTTTGAAGCAAAGTCACTTCTTTGATTTCAATTTGTTCAAGGAAGGAATCATTTCAGCATAAATAACAGTGCACAGCACACATGTAGGTGTCAAGTAAAGTCAAGGAGTGATAAATTCCTGAAAGAACATAGAGCATTATAGTGTTCTGTGCTATAGTCCTTCATCAAATGATTGAACATTTATCATTAATAATATCAGAGTGATCAGATTACTTCAGTCCACAAAGCATTACTCAAAGGTGTTATCTTCTTTATAGCTGAGCTCCATGTAAAATTCCGTGCAGCTATTTTTAGAATGAGCTCCAAAGGAAAGATGCAAAAATTAACAAGCCTATCCACACCTTTTCTCCCCTCATAGTTCTAGCAGCTTTCCTTTCTTCACACGTCAATCAGAAACCAAGAGCTGCAATCGCTTTAGAATTGTGGCTCTACTAATCCACTGAGACAAGATACTATGTTTTCTATGATCAAAGAGACAGCGGCAACAAGCTTGATGCTCTGGGTGTGGTATTCAGTCCTTCATCTTGGGAGCTGGGTTTCTGTTACTTCAATAGGTACCACCTGAAGCCTTTTATCTACTACCTCTCACAATCCACTACTAGAGGTGGCACATCATAAAACCAAATGCTATGTAGAGATGGCAGAAAAAGGCTGGGTCAATTCTGGGAGGTTTCTTATGAAGTTAAAATGCATGCACATATTCAAGATATGTAATTATACCTAGAAGAATCCAAGGAAGGCAAAATTACAGGATTGTGGTAAGGCAACTTTCCAACTGCTGCAAAGCTCTTGAAAAGAACTAGTTCACACACTGATCTCTACGGTTCATGACATTGTTATTTATTTAATAAGCGAGTCTTGAAAATTCTACTGAACGGACTGACAAACATTGTGGTTACGGACGCCGCACCTTCTTGGGTGACAACTCCTCCTTTGAAGTCACCTGGGTAAGGGCTGTGTTGTATACTTTAGCAATTTATTTTCTCTTTTTCCTGTAGTATGAGGAGTTACACTGTCTGCAGCAACCTGCAGGTAACCCTTCCTAAAACCCCTGCATCCTATCAGACACTGACTTTGAAATTTTAAAGATGCAACAGACAGAAGGACAATGTCACTGACCAGGACCATCCCCATCCAAACTGAGGCTCAGCCAGCATGGAACTGTTCTCCTTGTGTCCTTGAAAGTCTCCCAGAATGCTTACTGGGGGAAGTCATGTCCACTCCTTCCTTATTTAAGAATTTGAAGTGGTGGACTTCCTACCAGACTTACCTCCCAAAATAACTTCACATTGTCCTTAAGAACAATGTTGAGTTTTTACTAGGCCAAGATGGAATTAAACCATTTCTTGTCAGTTCAGTCAACTGTGGTCATTAAATTATGAAACCCAGTAAATTATCAGACCCAGCACGATTTTTCCACCCTTATTTCTTTGGGAAAAAATCAGTAACAATTACAAAAACCCCCCAACAAACAAACAACACACCCAAACCAAAACCAGAAGCACACATAGTTAGGAAGCCAGTTCCTATATATTGATGAACCGTTACCTACAGTCTTAAGCTTCCTCTGTAAGTAAAATCTTACCTTTTTAAAAACACACAAGTGCAACACTGGTGAATTCAACAAACACCAGCCAAAGACTATTATTTGAGTGCTACTTCAAATGACAGAAACTGACAAATTCTGCAACTTCATACAGATTATTCTAAAATAGCTATCAAAAATTCATCAACTATGCCCCTGAAAATTCAGCAGAGCTACAGTATTAATTCACAAGAACAAATGCTCTTCTGTAATTAAATACTCAGATTTTTTTTCCATCAAGCTCCCTGATTGGTAACTCAATTGCAGGGTAGGAGGGGAAAAAGATCCCCTGAATTCTGCCCTTCCCCACAAGTAAGCATAAGCCGGACAGTGTGGGAAGAAGAAGGTGGCTGTTTTATTCAATAGGAGAAATCACTCTGCTGTCTGATGGTGTGCTACTGTCAATACGCTACCAGCTCAAGGTACTGAGTCTTAGGTGTGTTTAAAACTGTCCCTGCCACTGTATAGCACAACAGATAAATACTGTTTCCTGTGCTTGCCTACTTTTTTGTATCTGTTTCTTAAACTCAGAATATTCTCAGAAATTGCTGACTGTGATGAGGCTTCAAGTTGCCTGTCATTTCTTATTGTTGGTTGTTATACATTAATAAACCCCCAACACTTGGAACTGAATCACAGAATAGTCAAGTGCAGAACAGGCAGCCATTTCAGTATTAAAATGCTACATGTATTGAAAATGAGCTTGTTCCCTACACTACAATTGGAGCACTGATCCTGAATTTTTAGCATACATACTATTTCAATCTATTTAACAATGAAAAACATTAATTTCCCAAAATAAAAAGTGTGCAAAAAATGAAGCAGAAACCAGTTCATCTTAAATAATCAGTGATTCAGAAACTCAAATAAGTACAAGGACATCTCTTCATGTACATATATATATAGAGAGAGAGAGACTTTATTAACATGCACAGAAGAGAAAAAAAAAATCAATTTCAATATGAAGGCTTTTCCAGGGGCTCATTATTCAATAGGCTATAAAAATACTGCAGTTCCAGCTCTTTAAATAAATGACAATTCAATTATATCTAAATTGATGCAATATATTTTGAAGGAAACAAGAAAAAACTTCTTCTTTCACTCACTACAGATTTTGCATTATAGCAATTTAAACAATTGGTACTTCAATAGACTTGGAAAGAAACTACAGTATTAACCACACTAAGACTAAAAAGCAAGTTCTTGCAAAAACATTCAATATTTAAGATTTATTCAAAATGACCAAGATTCTGATTTCAATATTCTTACACACACTAATTTTTGGTACTGCATTTTTAGAGATGCTTCAGAATCTATGTTTAAGCAGCCCACCGTCCATAGGCAGTGGTTAACAAAGTGAAAAGGATTGGAGTTTTACTATTACAAACCTGACAGAAGCAAAACGTTTTAAAGCTTTGCTCCTTACTCCTACTAATTGTTAATATATAGCTGCACATTACACACCAGTAACAAAACCTACAGCATGTCTCAGGCATATCATTGAAAAGCTGTTACTAAGATTAAAACCCCCACAGTTTTAGTTTAACTATTTCACCATTCTGATCGTCTTGTTCGTACAAAAACCTCGCACCTAGTTAATATTTTACAACAATTTTTCAGTGGCGGCAACATGTACCGCGCCAAAAGCGGGACCCGTTTTCACATTTCCCGTTCCCTCTTAACATTCCGAAGGGGTGCAATGCAAACACTTGAGCCGAGGCCGTCAAGCACAAAGAAACAAAAACACTTCCATTAGGAACACGTAGTTATTTCTGTCAGAGTGCTCCGCGCTGCGCTCCCGTGACCGCCCGTGCCACCCCGCTCATGCCGCCGGCGGCAGTGACCGGGGCCGGCCGGGCACAGCGGTGACATCCGCAGGGGCGAAGCCACACATAAAGCGCTGCACATCGCCCTGGGAATTAGAGCGCCGCGCCGCCTCGGCCAGGGGATTCCGCCACGGCTAATGCTCCTGACCTATTTTACTGCCCAGCACAACCAAACCCCCGAGTCACAGAACCGCAGAATCAATTCGGTTGGAAAAGATCTCTTGGATCTTCGAGTCCAGCCTAAGCCCGGTCCCGGTCCGGCACTCTGCGCTCACCTCGCTCCGCACCGGCGCCGGGGCGCCTCCTCCTGCAGGAAACACGGCTCCACGGAACGGGGCCTGGCCCGGCAGGAGGGACCGGGAGGCTCTCCCGCCAATGCCGGCTCTCCCTCCCAGCCTCTCGCTGCGGGGCCTGCGGAAGGGCTCCCGGCAGGGCTCCACCGCCGCCGCCGCGGCCCCGACACCCGGCACGTGACCCCGCGGGCGGGGCGGCGGCAGCGGGCGACACCCCCCACCCTCCCCGCCGCC
>VZTR01009155.1:57258-84580 GCA_013400775.1 Chaetops frenatus
GGGACGGCCGAACGCGCCACTGTGACGCTGCCGCGGCGGGGGCGGGGCCGCGCGCGTGATGCCACGGGGAGGCCCCGCCCCGGCCCCGCGGCGCTGTCATGGCGGTGTAATGGCGGCCTCGCGCGGCACCGGCCTGAGGGGAAGGGGCAGCGGCCTCGGCGAGTGTCCCGCGGGGGAACCTGCCAGGCCCTCGGGAGAGCCCCGCCTGACAGCTGGGGGTCCCCTTCCCGGACTCCCTGCCCGGGTCATGCCGCCTTGTGGCGAGCTGACCCTGGCTGGACGCCAGGTGCCCTCTAAAGCCGCCCTGGCACTGCCCTCCGCAGCTTGGCAGGGGAGGAGGAGTATAACGAAAGGCCTGTGGGTCGAGATCACTCACAATTGCCGTCATGGGCAAAAGAATCTTGACCTGGAGAAATTAATTTAGTACCAGTCTAATTAGAGCAGGATCTTAACAAATAAACCCAAATCTAAAAGCACCATCCTTGCCTTCCTTTCTTTCCAGGCTGATTTTTGGCTTCCCACTCCTGATTTTTAGGGCGCAGTCCTTCAGGAACAGACTGCTCCAGCGGGTGTTCCCCACAGGGTCACGAGTTCCTGCCAGCAAACCTGCTCTGGTGCGGGCTCCTCTCTCCACGGGCCCACAGGTGCTGCCAGGAGCCTGTTCCAGCACGGGCTCCCCACAGGGGCACAGCCTCCTTTGGGCACCCTCCTGCTCTGCCGTGGGGCCCTCCAGGGGCTGCGGGGGGATCTCTGCTCCCCCATGGAGCTCCCTGGGCTGCAGGGACACAGCTGCCCCACCATGCTCTGCACCAGGGGCTGCAGGGGGATCTCTGCTCCCCCATGGAGCTCCCTGGGCTGCAGGGACACAGCTGCCCCACCATGCTCTGCACCAGGGGCTGCGGGGGGATCTCGGCTCTGGTGCCTGGGGCACCTCCTCCTCTTTCTTCACTGACCTTGAGGGTCTGCAGAATTGTTGCTCTCACCTTCATTCCACTCTTCAGCTGTTGTTGTGCAGTTTTCCCCCTTGTAAATCTCTTATCCCAGAGGCCCTACCCCTGTCACTAACAGGCTGAGCCTTGGCCAGCAGTGGGTCCATCTTGGAGCTGTCTGACATCGGCTCTATCAGACAGAGGGGAGCCTTCTGGGAGCTTGTCACTGTAGCCCCCTCCCCAAGCCCCTGCCACTACCAAAACCTTGCCACACAAACCAAATACACCAGAGACAAAAGGTCTGGAAGTGGTGGGAGTCTCAGTGTGTGTGTTCCCTGGAGCTTCCTGACCAGAAAAAGTAGACAGGCACGCTTACTTGGGATTCACTGTTCAAATGCCTGGTGGCAGTGCTTGGAGAGATGAACTATCACAGCTCTGTCACACTTGATTAATGTGAAGGCAGGTTGCAGTTACCCTTGTTCCCCTCAATGAGACCAAACAGTGGATTCAGAAGGAGACACAAACAGTTGCTGGCCTTTCCAGAAGCATGTTCTGCAGCTCAGGCAAACAGCAGCACATTTTTTTGCCTGAAAATTTCGATGCCTCATGCTGCTGTGCATTGCCCAGCCATGTTTTGGTGGCTGTGGAAGCTGGGCTTTAGTGGTCAGCCATAGGCAGAGATGGACCTGAGCAAGACCCAGATGTATCTGCAGGGGGGTCACACTGTCCCAAAGCTGAGCTGCTCCTGTACATGAGCTGCAGGGAGGAGACCTGTGCCACCTGCTGTTGTCAATTGAGAAGCCTGCTCTATTATTTTTTAAATCAACCAGGATGGGAAACAATAATCCCCACATCATTTAGGCTGGAATGGTATTTAGATGGGGGAGAGAGGCGGTGTGTCCAGGTACTCATTGCACATAAATTTAAAACTAAATGTTTCAACACGACTGAAGGTGCAAACTGTCTAGCCAGGGGCTTGTGAGAACTAAAGCTAATTTGGCTGCTCTTTTTGATTTTTAAACTCCCAGAAATCACCAGCATCAGAAATCATAAGAGATGAAAACTCTAAAAATACTAAATTTTAAGTGTAATCAGGAATACCAAAAGAAATGCATTTTGTTAAATCGCTTGTTATTTTCTAAAAGTCTAGCAAAGCCTACCCAAAGTTAGCACTGGTTTTAATAAATGTGACATGTTTGCATCTAAGGGCAAACATTTACATGGTAACCTATGTTCTATTTAGATGGTTCTGTGCCAGGCTGAGTCAAAGAATAGAGGTTAGGGAAAAGGAAAGGTCTCTTACTGGCAGTGTGTGCTCAGCAACAATAGCCTTAATCCTTTACTGAACCAGACCTTGATCCTGTGGAAGCTATTGAGGCCAAATTCCTGTCGGTTTCTGATAGAATCTGACCTAAAAAAAGAAAGCAGGCTTGTGCTCTTAAGGGATCTAAATAGTTCAGGCAAAGCTACTCTCACTGCAAGCAGCTTTGTAAGAAAGGCAACACCTTGGAACATTGTACTTAGTAAAAAATAAGTCTGTGGCTGTGTATGGATAGACTTGTAAGTTTCACTGCAGCTGCAGATGGACTGAGAAAATGTGCTTGTGAATGAAATATTTTATTTTACTCTCCATGAGTTATGGAGCAAGCATGGCAATGAAAGGAATATCAGACTGTGCCAAAGATAGTAACCAAACAATTAAATGCATTGCATCTCACTAGACTAAGGGAATAAGGAGCATGAAGGTATCTAGTTGAATAGATTGCAATAAGGGGATCAGTTCTAGTAATATCCTTTCTAAAATGTTCCCTACATGGTTATCAATCCTTATTACCAGCTCTTATTTCAGTCAGAATGGGTATTGTTTAAACATCTTTCTTTGTGTTTCTGTTTTTGGCATGGACACAACCTATCCATTCCACTGATGGCTTTCTTTATGTCTATTACTTTGTACCTGTCTGTTACAATTGAAGCCACCTCACTTGTGTCTTTTCTTCATCTACTTGCTTCACATTTCTGTTTGCTATGTTTCTCCTTGTGTATTTTTATGGTTGTCTACAGTGTCATCACTGTGAAATTTGTCTTTTGCTCACCACTAAATTATTAATTGATACAGTGGTTTGAAAAATAAAGATTTGCCAGACTAAATCTTAAAAAGCACCACCTCCTCTGCTAAGTGTCTACAGTCCCACCATTAATATTTTGCTGATGCTATGATGGTGGAGAATGATTAATCCATATTTCAGTGTTTCTATTTATAAAGTATTTTTTCTGCTTCTTCAAATCTATGTGGTACTATATAAGCCTTTGCAGATGTGACAATGTCTTATATTCATCAAGAGCTGAATCCTTGCTGCATTTAGTGCAGCTGATGTGAGAGGGGAGAAAAGCGGTTTCCTTCTGCTGTGGTTTTGAGTCAGTTTATATCAAAGCAATTTGGGAAGTTGGTGTGGAGAACCTCAGAACTGCTGCAAGTTGCGCCATCGGCAAAGGAGTGGATGATGTGTGGTATCATGCCAATGCCACACTCCTGCACCTTCAGCAAACCCTCTATAAAGACCAGAGAAGGTATAAAGTTGGTGGTGCACTGCACTAGTCTCTTCCTTGCAGGGAGCCAGAGAGGGGCTCGAGTTACAATATGTAAATGCACGAGTTACAATATGTAAATGCACTGAAGACAAATCTTGATTTTGCTTGAGTAACACATTCCTATCATGAACCCCCTGTTGTTTATCACTCCCTGCATTCCTTTTCCTCTAAGGATCCCCATGTTGCAATGCCATTTTCATTGACGTAGTAAACGTCTAACAGTCATCAAAGACTAAGATATAAACATTTTCCAGGATTATTTCTTTTTAGAAATTATATTTATAGCTTTTCACAGTCCAAGACACAAGCTTATCCCTTGTGCTGCAAGTGTTTTAAGATGGTGTCAGTGAGACAAAATGACATTCACTTGAACTCTCTTTAAATGCAATTGCTTTTGTGCCAATGATGTATGAAATGTAAGTTGATTGATGGAAGGCCAAGGCCCTTTTGGGTTTGCAAGTGGGTTTTTTTCATTTTGACTATCTACAAACTGCCGAGGTTTATGCCTGTTTTAGCAATCTTCATTTACAATCCTGCTGCACTGTAGCTAAACTGATTTCCAGTTGCGATTTGTAGATGCAGAACAAAGTGTCAGTTAAAGGCCAAATTGGTGTATGGAAATGCAACTACTGTACCTCATGGAATATCTGTATTTTGCTTACATAATCTAGATATATAATAACTTCTGCCAAAAATGTTGTTATTTAACAGCTTTGGAAGGATTGTGCTGGTTAGTCATGAGAACAATCCCTTTTTGCTTTAAAAACAGGAAGCTGAATGATGTTGAGGAGGAGGAGTGGGAGAAGAGGAGCTCAGGGCGAGTTCTTTTTCTCAGTTCTCTCAATCTGTTACTTTTGCTGTATCTGTACCCATTCTGTCTGTGAACTCCCAAGGAGAGATCCTGATTCTTTTGTTTTCATTTAGTGGCATTAAAAAATTCCACACAGTATACAAAACAAATTTATTTTATTGCCCCAGTTGGCAGGCAAGGTAACATTTTCTTCTGCCAATAAGTAAACATTGACTTTTTCCATTATCCTAGCTGTCAAAATCATATCACAGTATATGTTGCTGTGGAATTGAAGTCATCCATATGGTGATGCAGACAAGAAGAAAAATCCCGCCACAAAACAGTTATTGCATTACAATACAGCGTGTTTGAATCTTTTAGTGTTCCAGTCAGAGAGTTTGCAGGATAAAAGCCTTCTTTTCCCAAAAGCAAATCTTGTGCCTTAGTCTCATCATCACTTGAATCTCTTTATTTTGACATCTTCCCCATCAACCAGAGGAGCAACTAACCTGATTAAAATAACAAGTATTTTGGGATCTTCAAAATCATGATGTTTACAAAAATTACAAGGCTAGATTTTGGGTTTCTTTTAAATTTGGCCCCAAGTTTTGCATCTGTAGGACTTAACAGTAACTTACAACTACACATAAATGTCAGTCTCTAGCTATAAGGCAGGCTCTATTTTAACTTTATTGAAGCTGAAATTCTTGTGCAACCATACATCTTCAGAAATGAAATCTTGAAACCTAGCTGGAGTAACAAGATTCTGATATATGGAAAAACTGTTAATCACAAGGAGGAGGTAGTGCGCTCATACTATATTTAATTTTAGTGAAAGGAAAGCAAACTACACAAAAAATATATGTTGTCATCTTCATCTTTCATTTTAAAAAATAATAAATGAGCAATTGCAATTTCCTTTTGTGTCACTAGATGGTATATGGTAACTGTGGGGAAGCTGAGCTCTTAAAAAAAAAATTGATAGAGTATAGGTACTGCTGTCTCTCCTGATCCTGCTGTTGCACTGACCAGACTCCTGGCTTACAGAGGGAATGCCTGCAAGGCTGTTCCTGACAGCTAAAACTGCTGCTTGCTGTACCAAACCCCTGGTCCTATTGCAGGCAGTGGCAAAACTTACTGAGTGGTTCTATGCTCCTGTTTTCTGGGAAACTGCACAGTACTTAGGCCTTGAACTCAGGATTACATTTTTGAAAAGGGGGACTCTGTATTAAAATGCTTGAAAACACCCATATTTTATTGGAAAGTTAGCAAAGCCTTCAAACAACATGGATTGAACCTTCAGAGCTACCTGCTGGTGAGTAATTGGTAGGTGTAAAAGTCCTTATGGAGACAGAACTAATGGAAGTTTAAGTTTGTAATTTCAGTTATAGCAATATGAACTACCACGTAGTTTCCATGAAAGGAGCTACTTTTACACTAGAGGGAATATTTTTATTTTCTCAGGTAATATTTTTGAATGCTACATTATCACAATCAAAACAGTACCTCCTATAGTAATTATATGTACATTTTAAAATACGCTAGTATGTTTGCTAGTATTTTATAAGAGAACCAAGAACATTTTATGCTGTTCCATTTGGATTAACAGTTCAGAAGTTTAAATGGAACTATTTCTATGTAGTTGCTATAGTAGTCCATGACAGTAGTTTGAAAATTATCAGTTCAAAATTAAAACTTGCCTGGGTGACTCTGTCCTCTGGGCTTTACTTGTGTGAAAAGGGTGTAATAAACAAATTTTATAGACACCATGCCACAGTTAAATCCTATTTCTCCTGTTCCATAAGACCCAAAAATTTCTTAGTGCTTTTTAGAAAAAAGGGTGTCCAGTTTTCAGGGGCTACTTTCCTGTTTGGCAGTTTGTGCTTTTTGCATTCCCTTGGTCTCTCGTATGCTTAGACTCTGTGGCTTTCTAGGTGAGAGACCATTATGGTGGGCAGTATCATCTGAAGCTCTCATAACCATTTCTCACGGTGTCACCATTTTCCACAGCAACAGGAAATGTTGTGGAGAAGGACTGAGAGTGCAGGGCTCTGTTCTTGGCAGCCTGACCCTGCTGGGCCTTTGCTCCCCTTGGTCTTCCCTGCAGTGTGTGGCAGGATCCGTGGGAGAGAAGGGAGTGAGGAACAGAGCCGTACTGTGTGGTGTGTGATCCCCCAGTACTGCACCAAGGCAGCAAATGAGGAGAGGGTCTCTTTCTATGGCTTCACCAGACTTTTCTCCACAAAGAAGAAAAAGAAGACGGAATTGTTATGGTAAAATCTTGGAAGGAAATTCATTTCAACCAATGCTTAAATAATTATTCTCATTGCAATTTAGATGACTGTCACCTCTAAGAGCCACACAGTGTGAGACAGTGAATGCAAAGGTGATATTGCAGATGGAAGAAACACTATCACACTTGCTTTTGCCTCTGTCTAATAAAGTGTTCTGAGACAATATGACAGCATAGCACAGAAAATTCTTAGTGGCATGAAACTCTGAGCTGACAGGAGTTAAGTAAGGATTTGATGCTTGCATTAGTCAGTAGTGCTATACTGCCTGTTATATCTTAAGAGTTTAATTAACAAATCCAGTGAGGGTAAATAGCGTCCATAAGCTGATAAAGGGATGTTCAGCGTAGCTTGCAAAATAAATAACACAGTCAAAATTTAATAATTCTGATTACCTACATATCCCCCAGGCCAGTACTTACACACAACCTTATGTTTTGCGAGTAGTTTCATTAGATCCATCAGGACAGACTGCCCAAGTGAATATCTGTGTGTGTTTAACTGCCTGCAACCTGCATTTATGCCTTCTCCTATAGAAGGGAATGGTTTGAAAACTTGACAGTGTAATTAACCCATCTGTAGATCTTCTCTGAGGGGCTGAGAGTGACAAATTTACATCCTGGTTTAATTTTCTGCCAGACTAGTTTAGAAATGGCATGAGCATGCTGCCCTAGTAGCATCATTTATCAGGAAGAGGTGCTCCAAGAGAAGATAAATTACTTGTAATCTCAAAGAACGGGTGCATTTTCTGCAGCCTAGAGTGCAATGCCCTTTCCTTATGTGTGCTTAATCCCTTAACTTCAGCCATTTCCTGCTCATTCAGTTAGCTCTAATAGTCCTAGTTGTTCTGATAGAGTTCATATCAGTTCTGTGATTTCATAGGATGACAAAAATTAGCTGCAGCTATACTATATTCCCTCTCTGGACCCAAATAAAGAGAGCAGGTGAAGGAAGATGGAAGGCAGGAAAGGAAAGTTCACAAAAGGATCACAGTACCTTTGGGATCCCAAATTTGCCAGATCACTGGTCATTTTAACTAGCTGTGAAATAAACTATAACACTGACCTGTTTCACAGGGATCTTACCAGGATTCATTAGATACAGTCCTTTGGAGACGGAAACAACAAAGTGAAAGTATTCTGCTGACTCCACAATACTCTCCAGGTTCCTAAGTGTCAGTAGAGGACTCTCTGGAGAAAGCAGTTATTTTCAAACTGCAGTTGTGTATCATTTATTATGCATACAAGAAATTATTTTATCTATTATGTATGCTTAACTTTATATCTGCTTGGTTTTTCTTTGATGCATATTTTCTTCTCTTTAGTTTGGTTGATAGGATCTCAAGATGAAATTAATTTCTTCAGTTTGTGGTGAGGCTACCCTGGGGATGACTCACCTGAGCCTTTATGTGCATCAGTGCATAATTACTGGTCTCACTGGAATTTAAAAGTGCTATTCCAGAGCTTCTTGTTGTGTGAATTAGGTCTCTTGGTACATCTCTAATGTTAGCTTGGAGTTTGTTTGTGGTTTAGGTCTGTTTTATAATCCTGAAAAGCTTCTGATGTATTCATGCATCATTAATTTTCAACAGTGTGTATTCTGTTAAAGGGCCAAGCTAAATAGATCAAGCATTTTGTTATTTCATTTGAAGTCTTCACATGAGCTGCATTTCTAGAAGTGTTCTAATTCTGTGAAGCATTGAAAACTGGGGGGAAAAGCAAAGGAGTAAGAAGTTCTTGCTTCTTGTCTTTCAGCAGGGCTGATAAAAACCAATGAGGTATTCATATTAGAAAAAAATGAAGAGTCTCAGTTCACCACTCTTCCTGGTTTTGGGTAGGATGTCACTTAGGGCTCAATTCTAGCCATTTTTCTTGCTTAGTAGTGCTTAGTTCTAGAATTATTTTCACTGATTTCACTTAAGTCATTCAGTTGTATGATGATCACTTCTTTCATTGTTGTACTCTCTCCAGGGAATTTGTGTTAGGCTTTTTTAAGTTCAGGTAAAGGAAATGGTTACACCATTTCCAGTAACTTTGAAACAAGCTCTGAAAAATCTCACTTTTGCATGCTTCCATTTTGTGGCACCACTGAGCACCACTGCCTTTAGCTGTGTATTGCCTAATGCCACAGGGACACACTCACAGCCAGCAGAGCTCAGTGCCATTCTGTGGAGTCAGCAAACTTTCAGCCACTCACATCATCAATGAGTAATGTGTAGCCTTTCAAGTACACGAGTATGTGATCAGCAAGATGAGTAGGCTGTATCTACCAATTGTATAAATTCCTGGATTTATATGAGGGCTGAATTTATGGCATCTATTTACCTGGGGCCTCAAGGCTGCCCCCATTACTCATATTGAGCAGGATGCTGAAACTATGTTATTCCACTGATCCTGGATTAAATTCACTGTTGTTATAAGAGCACATAACTAACTCCTTGAGTTCCAGTGAAGTGACAGTGGTTTGCACCATCCACAGACTCATTTGTATGATTTCATCCAAGATTCCAACACAGCTGGAGAGTGAAACAAAATTGAAGCAGAATGTAATGGCTTAAAGAGTGAGCAGTAAGGCTAGAAAAGGTGACCAGATATGTATGAATGAATGAACTTAATTCTGATCCATATTAAAGACTCTGCAAGGCTATAGAATTCAAAGATGAGGCAGTACATTTCACAGGAGGCATAGGGCTTGGTTTGAGAGGAGATGATGAATGAATCTGCACTTCCATTTGCATTTCCACAGTGTGAAAGCTACCTATGGGTTTTTAATGAATATTTGCCATTGTATACATCCTCACATATACAGCTGACGATGCCTTGTGCTTTATGTTGTGCGGCAAATTTCTGTGATGCTCAGACCCAGAAAAGTAGATATTCTGTGTAGGTTCAGGTAAATTAGTGCTGGTGGTTTTGGTTCAGCTTGACATGATATCAACTAATTATGTTGATGGAACAATTATTTGCACCATCTAGCTTACTACACCTCATTACTCCCACCTCAGTTTCTAGTTTGCTGTAGAATGGCAGCAGGAGGGATAAATTACAGAACTCTGCAGGAGAAGAAAGGTGTGCAAGATTAGCAGAGGAATGTTCAGGACTCAGGGCATCTGGACAGGTGTGGTGGACAGTTAAGGATTGCTGGGTAAGTGCAGAAGCTGGATATTTCTGCTGAAAATGCTAACAGTGGTATGATTACTCATTCTGTAGTTCTAGTCACTGATATTATCAGGCTTCATTCTTCAGTGAGGTGCATAGAATCTATTGTCATTCCTCTTCAATTAGCTGAAGAGCTGCTGAATCTTCTTTAGGAGCCCAGATTCTATGGCATTGTTTTTACATTATCTCCAACAATGGGATAGAAAGCTCTTATAACTAAAATAAGGCTGGGAGAAAACCTGCAGCTTTACACAGAGCAAGAACTTATAAAGGAACATTATTTGATCACCCAGCTAAAATGCAGTAGCAGTCAAGATCTCTCAGGAAAAAATGAAAGCCCATATTAGAGAGGCGCCTGGGATGATAGCAGACTGAAAAGGGCAAAGAAGAGAGGACTCATATTTTAAACTCATTTAAAATTGTTAACTTTGTTTGGAATAGACAAATGGTCCAGTTATGACAGCTTAAGAGCTGATGCTCTTAGTTGAGTGCCCGTAACTGTGTTTGTATAAACTTTTAAACCAAAAGGAACAGGTCAAATCTAGGTCACACTGGGAGATTCAATATGAGTATTAAACATACTTCAGCCTCTCTATCTAAGTGTCTATAGATGTACCACCCATTTAAATTTGTGGAAATGTAGGTAGGCTTCAAGTGTCTATGTGACTCTTGTGTCTTGGGCCTTTTGAGGTGCTGAAGCATTTCTGAGACACCCACCTGGGGCTGGTACATCTAACACTAACCTTTGGGATATCCATGTCTGCAGTGGTATCTGAACTCCAGGCAGGCTGTACCAGGGCATCTTGGATGGCAATACTTGAGATGGTCAGGAAGCTGCACTGAGCTCCTGGGCAGTACAGTCAGAAGAGCCACTAAACAATTCTGTTTTGCCCCAAAGTTACTTAGAAGGCAGGTGACAACCATGAATTATTTTGGATATGGCACAAGCTTTACAGGAGACATGTGCCCTTTTTGATGTTCTGTTTGGAAGCACAAGTTTGATGGGGAATAAAAAATGGCCCTGGACACCTAGCTTTGGACACCTGCATTGCCCTCTGGCCTCCACGGCCGTATTTATCAATTTTCTGTTGACAAAACCAGAATTTTTAACACCTAATCTGTGCAGACAGAAACAGTGAAAATTGGGCATGGTTATCTCAGTTTGAACCTTGCCCTTTGCCTCAGCCCTGAAACAGAGAGGTCAGGCAGAGAGGCTAATTTGGCCAATGAGTTGTGGTCCAGCAGGTCACCGATTCCGGCACCTGAAGCTGCTCTTTCTTGCTGAGAATTGCTCTCACCTGTGCCCAAGCATCCATATGTTGGTAGAAGCCAAAGATTTTAAGGGCTGTGAGCAAAAGAGAGGCTGTTGCACCAGTCAAGGCTCTAAAGGCTTTTTGCCCTGATGGCAGATGCTGAAGAATTGGATCCCACGAGCTTGCACTTGCGTTCTTTTTAAATGTGAGATATATATAGAAATTCCCACTGTGTGATGACAGCAAAGAGACAATGTATTCAAGGGGCACCAAAGATTTCATCTTTTCACTGTCCATCTGTGAGTAGTAATGTGGAATAATGCCATAATAGAATAATTACCATCATATTCTTTAACAATGGGAGTCTCACTGATAGTTGAGTGTATTTGAATTAGGGTGTGTCATTTCCCATGATGCAGTGAAAAACAGTACTGTTGTCTGCCAGTATCCATAACTTTACAGGTAATTGCAGCTATGTATGAGCCACGCTCTGGTTTGATTAAATTTGTTTACCCGATAATTGAAGGCTTATTGTAGTATAATTGTAGTGGTAGTATACTGTGTTATTTCTGAACAATGGAAAAGTAAAGGCTAAAGGGTATCCAGTGGAACAGACTATCTCCTGCATGCAAATAAATTGTCCAGTTGCTGCTATAAACAAGAAGCATTGTGTTCTGCCAGACTTGCAACAAAGAAATCATTATATGTCTGGCCTGTGTGTTGAAGAAAAATGATCTCCATTTTCAAAATTAAAACCATAATTAACCTGTTATTATGAGTCCACAACACAAGAATAAAGAAAATGATAGTGTTAGGCCCCTCTGAGTCTCAGATCCCCAGTTAGCTACCCCTGAATCGGTGGTTCCGATTTTTCCCACATGAAGATTGCTTCATGCTTGACTCTCTGTTGGTTATGGAGGCATCACCCCATGGTCTGAGTCAGTGAAATGCTTCTCTCATTACCTACCTGCTATGCAGGACATTGCCAAGAAAGGCATAGACTCATAGGGATGTACCTCAAACTCCTTGGGAAGCAACTTAGGCTCTGTTAGTTACTGGAAACCAGAAAATGATATGGGAGGCTTCTCACTGGTAAACAGTGGTCACAGAATTTATTTTTTTTTAGCTAATAAAAATAGGCTGAAATCACTTCTCATGCCCTTCTTCAGGGCTGCATTTTACTTTCCTTTGGGTATTTCTGGGAGTCTTGGTCTTGATCATTCTGTCTTAATAGAATTGTGGAAAATAAAGTTAAAAAAAGACAAAGGTGGCATTTCAAGATTTATACCACAAAACAAGCTCTCTAAATTACAACTGAGAATATACTGATGTGTGTGTATGTAAGTGTTGGTCACATGCTTATTACTGTCAGATGTTAAGGCCAAGATCTTCATAAGTCTTATGTTTCATATGTGTTGTTAATGCGCCATTGAATTTAAAATGAAGACATTGTTCTGGTCCTCTGGACACAGTGACAAATAGTAAAAGTCAGTAAAAAATCTCCAGGTAGATCTTCAGTATCACCTAAGCTTCTGTAGAAAATGAGTGAGAACCTTGCAGCTAAAGAATTTGCTATGTTATTTAAATTGGCTGACAGTGTAAAAGTGACTTCAAATTTTGAAATACAAAACTGCAGTGAGTCAGAAAAGAAAGAGAACAATTTTAATGTCACTCACCCACTCACATCCGATCTCCAGGTTTAAGGCTGCAACCAGCTGTGCAGTCTGGAATACCCTGCATGTGTAGGGTCAAAACAAAAGCCAAATTACTAGCTTTTTTTCTTTTTGTACTGAAAGCTTTGAGGACAAAACATGATCCAGAGCTAGAAAAAAAGGTAAAATAAGTTTTACTGACTTAATATAATGGCCAAATTTCCTATCCCATCTGTTGTTCATGTTGCTTCATTCTTCCTCTACACTTCTGTTTTTCTGCCTCCTGTAGTGCCTTTGGAGGGACTCCTCTAACCAGTGCTTTCCTCAGATGGATGCTTCCTTGTGCTCAGATCAGCTCAGCAGCCACACCACTTTCCGCCCTGCACAGCTGTGTTTTGCTGGTGAGCAGATGAAACTCTGCTCAGCCTCTGAGGCCAGTGTCAGAGATCTCAATACAGGTTTTCTCTTAATAGATGTTCCCTTGCTTCCTGGCCATGTGATCCTAGTTGCTTAGCGTGGTCTGAATTGGAACAGTCACACAGTAGGAACGCTGCTCTGCTGTGGTGTCTGCTCCAAACTGGGACACTCAGCTGTGGGCCCAGCTGTCTAATAGTCCAGTGAAAAGTCACTGTCCTGGAAATTGGTATTTGGAGTACAGGACTCTCCCTGTCCCTTTGCATGTGTTTGTTTTACTCATGGGTCACAGTGTGTGCATGAAATAAATCACTTGCTTGGGTAGACATAGACATTGATACCTACACCTAGGGATTCAGTCCTAGAATTCACTTTTTAGTTCTGACTAAATTAGATAGCTCTTTGCTCTACTTTCTGACTACACCTGCATGGGGTCCTCATTTTCAGGATACTCTTGGAGTGGGAGGACTTTTTCAATATTGGGAAGTCTGCACTTGCTGACTGGCAGCTCAGGATCTGTCTGTTGAACGCCTGCTTTGTATACACTCAATTTCCCCCTCCTCCCCAAGTTAGGGTGGAAGTGGCCATCAAGGTGGAAATCTGTTAGGACAGCTCACTACCAGTTTTCCAACATGATAGCACAAGTTTTGTTCCGCTAAGAAAGATGATAACGTTTATGTTTTGCATTTTTCTTCCAAATTAGGAATCTCCAGTGTTTCTTTGAATTGCTGGGAAACAAGGAGAGTAAATTTTATTTGGAAAAGAGTAGGAAAGGTGTTATTCTTTTCTAAAATAATGAATGAGGGAGCTAGGAATGCAAACATGCACATCCTGAGAAAGGGTAAAATTAGATACTGGCTACAGATGGGATGGAAGGGATATGTTAGTTTTAGTGCTGGGAGTCTTGTGTTTTGTTTTCTCTTTTGCTAAATGCCCTCAGTGAGTTATGTTGTTTAGTATATCCAGAAAGGGAGAAATTTTTACAGATAAAGAATTATTAATTTGTGTTTCCTCCAGCTGATTTGTGGCCATATCCCTCTCATCCTTGGCAGTGCTGCTGTATGACTATTATCTGCTTCATAGGATAGTAGGTGTGGGAGCATTTTTCTGAAGCTTAGTTTCTTGAAGCTTTGATCATTCTCAGTGTTTTTGCCTGAACAATTTCTAGTTATACCACTTCTTTCATGAACTGTGGTACCTTGAAGGGACATTGTACTTCAGCTGATACTTCTGGCGGTACTGAGTAGAACAGAAGAATTGTTTCATATATATTACAGGCTATATTTCTTCCTGTGTGTCCCAGTATGATGTTTGCTTTCTTTGTGATATGACACTGTTTACATTCAGCTGTGAATTACTACTGCTGCCTAAGGGGCCTTTTCTTCTTACTCTCTGAATTTGTATGCTCCTGCCTTCATGTGGTGCTCTACATTTTCCCCTTTGATTTTCATCTTGCTACTTTACAGAAGCCCACAGGAACCTTCTCAGCCTTTGGCCACAGCCCTCTGAGAGATTTGTTCTTGTGCTTAGCTGGGGAAAGAGACTGTGGGAGCTTCAGACCAGCTTCAACAGAATCTGTGCAAAGGAACACATCTTTGTACAGACAGCTGCATACAGAATTGTAAGGCACTGTTACTGCTTGCACAAAAAATCATGTACAAAGACATCTTGACTACAGGTCTATGTCACTGTATTAAAAAATCAAGGTAAAAGCTGTTTAAGACAATACACTGTGCTGTCAATGCATCCTTCAAGTACTCATCTGAGTCCTTTGCATCACTTGTTGCCTTATAGCAAGTACAGAATGTCCCCTTTTCAAATTAATACGGAAATTCCTTTTGATACTGTCAACTGTTCTTCAAAACATGGCAGTTATTGCTCTCCTGCAGGGGAGATGGCTGAACGATGAGAAGGATGCTTCTGCAGCTCCCTCTTGTAGCAATGAATAACGCAATGCATGGTGCTGCTACTGAGATTCTTTATGAAGTAATGTTTCAGTAAAACTGGTTACAAAACACGCCAAGTATGATTTATAGGCCTGAAATTATGACTATCCAGCATTCCTGAGTGATGGATTATTTATTCTTGTAGTCAGAAGACAAAGCTTTCTATATTGAAAAATAGCTGATACCTCTTTAATTACAGCCTAGGTACAATGTGCACATTGTGCTTTTTAACCACCCACTGACAGACACTAAAGTGCAGTGGACCTGCATTTCCTAATGTATGAAATTGCTCCTAGGATCCTGCAGGACCCATGAGAAAATTGCAAAGAATTCTTACTTATCCCTGAGCAAGTCTGTCTCGGCTGAATAAAACTTCTAAGTCTTTCTAAAAGCTTCATTCTTAAGATCTTATATTGAGATGGCCCCCTAATGGTGCACCAGAATTTCAGCTTAAGGTGCCCAGCTGACTTTCAAATACTTACTTTTAATTATCATTCTTTTCTTTCCCCTGGAATTAATTTTGAAAATGTAAGTCTCTGGGTGCATGTGCTTAAGAAATTGTCTTGTGTTGACATTTCTCTCTTGTATAAAAAAGGGAAACAAACTAAAACAAGAATTTGATATCTCAAGCAAGATTTCTACTGCCATGACAATACTTGGTTTTCTTTTTCTTTCCCTCTAAGCAGCAAGTACAATATGTCTAGACTTCAGTAATGCATT
Source organism: Chaetops frenatus (assembly GCA_013400775.1). Classification (NCBI taxonomy): domain Eukaryota; kingdom Metazoa; phylum Chordata; class Aves; order Passeriformes; family Picathartidae; genus Chaetops; species Chaetops frenatus. The sequence continues at coordinate 73,001 of VZTR01009155.1, forward strand.
TGGCACAGCAAATGTAAGGTTGTAGGAAACAGGCTGTGAAGAGAAACCACAGATGAGGGATGCTAATTACATCATTTGATGCACTAGTGGAGCTCAGATAATTCCAGCAAGGTAAAAGGATTCATAAGGAGTAGAATATGTGCTCTTGCTCAAGATTATCTGGGAAGCTATCACCAAAAGGTACTCCAAAAAAGGATTTGTCAGGATGGAGAGTAACAGGTGGCTCAACCCTCACTATTCATTAACTATGATGTAAACAACTTAATTAACATCTGTTCATTTATTACAAATCCCATTAGGAAGTGAGCTGAGCATCTGTAGTGAGGAGAATAATACAAAAATAGCACAATATATTCCAAAGGTGTAGAAATGGGCCAAAGCTGTAACCCACAAGGTCAGGCTCTACTCTTGGGATTCATCTCAGAGATGACTACAAGAGACTAAAATGTGTGAATGATCTCCCACAGGCTTTCAAGGTGTTTTAAAGTATAATTTTGGCTCATCTAATATCCTCCATGTTTCAGAGGTGCTTGATCTAAAATGCAGTCTCCATCAGTCCTTCCATTCCTGAATCCAGTCAAACACACGAGCACGAGACATCCAAACCTCACAGTCTTGTTCTCAGCAGAAATGGGTTTGTTATCCTACATGAGGCACATCTATGGAACAGAAGGCAGGGGCTGGTGGGTAGAAAAGCATTTTAGAAAGAAGTAACTAGCATCTGGAAAAAATAGAAGCTCATCACACTCTGTGAATGGTCAAAGTCACACTTCAATGGAAGTGGCACACTAGAAGAGCGGTAATATCTCAGGTATTATTGGTGAATAGAGTGACAGCAGGACATAAGCCTCTGACACGGTAGACATCATCCCCAAACATGACAGAATTGTGCTCTTCAGCCCCTGTTCAAGAAATCTCCTGGTTTAAAAACAGACTGATGCCTCCTTGCTCATTATTTGGTCTCTGGCTTGCAAAACCAGATGCTTTTTTATCAGCTAGTTTAGTAGTAACATTGGGGGGAAAGGGTTGATAAAAGGATGACCATAAGTTTATTATTTTGGATATTAGTTTTCCAATAATTAGCAGGCATGCACTGTTATCCATCAGTGTCTTCTGAAGGTAGTTTACTCATTTTTAGTCCCCTCCTGCTGTCTGAAACTATAAACCTTGTTTCCAGAGAACAGAATTATTAGAGTAACTGTAGGACAAATTCTATTGTAATTTACTCACTGGAGATTTCTTTCATGAACAAAGCATCACAGTGAAAAATAACGTCCTTTACCATTTGGAATTGCACTTTTGCTGTGAGATGTTTTTCAGTTTCTACCGTTGTTCAACTTTGACAGCAGACTAAGCCAATACATCATTTCTTATGAAAAAGGAACACAGCTCTGAGCAGATTATGCTGATTTCCATAAGAAATGTTATCCACATTTTCTTTTTTCATGGCAGCTTCCTTTATGAACTGCTGTGTTTTTAAACAGTACATGGATGATATAGTAAGGATTGAACAAAATGTAAAACCAGGTATTTTGTGCTATAGCATAAAGTAGGAAGAGAACTGCCTTCCTATTTTTCAGTCACAAAAATGTACCTCAAAATCACAAAAGCCGTTCCTTAATATCATGGTCTGGGAAAACACCAGAGTTTTACTAGAGCAAGGTATTGGTTGCTGTACTGGCTGCCCCTGGATAGTGTCTGTATGAACATTTGTAGAACTTTAATAACCTGTTTAGACACAGGTGTACTGGAGTAGACTATAAATGAGTAGAGATTACTTCATGCATAAATTAAATAATAGTGGCAGCATGTTTTTCAGCTTCTTGCTTATCTGCAGCCAGCCAGCACTCTGTTCCCTTCTCTGCATTAATTTGTCTCATCCTTAATTTCCTTCTATATGCACATTAAGAACTAAATTAATTTAATCCCATTGGTTTTATTCTGGGATTACTTATCCTAGTGCTTTATTCCCTTTATACAAGAAAATGTAGTTGCTGTTGCTAGTTTAATTTTGTTCACATCATCCTTTTAAAGGTGGCAGACGAGCTGACAACTTTTTTCTGTCCTATCCTTCTGATATTGTCTCATATTTTTGTGGTACCTGCAGAATTTATTCTGCCTCGACAGTAGTGACTGTAGAAGAAGTTGTGCTGCCAGTTTTGTCTAGGAGAGGCTGCTTACCCTACCTTCTTTTCCCCAGGTTGAGGTTCCATGGTCACATGTGGGTCTGCTTAGTAAGACTGTTTTGTTTCACTTTATTTTATATGGACATTGTTAGTACTCTGAAACACTCTATAGAACACTATCAGCAAGAGTTTCATCTGCACATGAAAACACGGAAATTTCTGTGTCAAACCAATCAATGCTTTTTTAAATGCCATTAGCATTCCAGATCTGAAAGGGCAGGACTAAGCCCACTAGGAGTATCACAGCAAAGTTAGTAGAGGCAGATGTAAGGGACAGGTGGGTTATTAAAATGGTGAACAAACATGCTGACTTAACTTCTCTTTAAATTATGCCAAATTATTGCAAAATACTAGGAGAAATCCAACCCCCCATTAACACGAGGCCTCGTGGAAAAATTACTTGAGGATGTGTAACTACAGAATGTGTTTGCTTGTAAGAGTGCAAGGTCTTTAATGAGTAAGCTTTGTGCTAAGTAACAGCAGTGAAGTAGCAGATCTGAGCCTGAAAATGTGACCAAGCCCTTCCTGATGGACTTAGGAAAGACTGAAGTTGTGGCTGATGCTTGCAGAATGTCACTTTGAAGAGTAGCTCCCGTGATCAGCTGTTATGTCATCCTATGCAGAGGTTTTTGTTTGAATTTGTGCAACTTTGTGTGAATCATGCAAACTAAACCCAGTGCTGTCTCTGCAAACAACAATGCATAGCAATTAAGTGCAAGTGTCATGGTAAATTCATGCTGCATCAGAAAGTTAAGCCTTCAATAAGCTTCAGAGCCTAAAACCACAGAAACAAAAAATAATTATAGTGACTCATGAGGGCTATAGAGGAATTCTTCTGAATTAATAACAATATTCATGTGCTGCTTTCCCGTCAGCACATCAACCACAAGTACCCAGAGGCTGTTGGTAGAGACACAAGACCTTCATTGTGTGGGATGACCAGTGATGATGATGGCCCCATTCTGCTGATGGGTTCTTCTGCTGCCACTTTGCTACAGGGTGCAGCAAAATCTGTCATTTATTTAGTGCATTGGTCAGCCTGACAGCTCTGCTATGGTGGCTCAGAATAAAGCTACTGTGACAAATTCAGTGAAGGGTTCAACAGTTCAGCACTTAAACTCTTTAAGACTGGATTCCCTTATTAAGATCTTCAGGTGAGAGAATAAACTTCAGCTTGGTCATACAGGTCTGAAGCCTGGGACATAACAGTTGTTTGCTTTTTTCTGTCTTTTTGTTATTGATGACAATTCCTTGAGCATCTTAACTGTCAGAAATAGCACTCAATTTGTGTTTATGTACTGGCCCTAACTGAAATTTAGTATTTATTTCAGATATATCCTTTAATAATTATCACACTATGACTTTGGCTTATAATTAGTGTCCATTCAATTTAGGTTCCATTTTAAGAAAAACTGTTCATAAATCTCTGGGAATCACTTAAAATTGACTCTTAAGATTTTGAGGTACTTTTTACCTGAAAAGGAATGGTCAGGGAAGAAGTTTCATACAGATTTAGTCACAGCTACTCCTACTACCTAATCAGATCTTTGCCAGGAAGGTCCTATGTGTGCTCACTAGCATGCAAGATCGTTGAGTCCTGATTTTACATATTCATTACTGGATGGGCAAAAGGTGTTATTGCAATACACTTGACTTACAAAGGTCAAGTGTATTGCAATATATTCTCTAATATAATAATATAATAGTATAATATTCTATATTCTCCTTCAGTTTTTTAGGAGTCCCAATTGAGTAGTTCACCTACCAGCAGGGTGGTCTACATTCTCTTCCAGGACTTGAGAAAATTTTAGTTGCCCAAGTGACTTGGATATACTTTTTAGTACTTCACCATGGCTATAGGCAATATCATCAAACATTTTCCTGTGTGGGAGGAAGCAACATGACAGCAACTTCCTTGTTCATTTCCAGGAAGAGGTAGCATGGTTTTTCAGGTATTAATGCTATAAATTATTACTGTCATGGGCCAAGCTCTATTTACATTTTTATTCCTTGCTGAAAGGTGAAGCATTCCAAGTTCTGCTCTTGGTAAGACAGACTCGTCACTGCCTCTTGCGTAAGCAGGGGATTTTTAATAAAGGTTTTTGTGACAGTGTATAACACAGCTCACATTTGTATCCTAAATTATCTTCTTTTCCTTTCTCCCTCTTTATTTTCCCCAATCTGTAGCTCTTGAACTACTTGATACCGGTTTTCCAGTCTTCTGTTTATCTTTGCCAGATAAATGGCATTCCTTTGACTCCTCCAAGTGTTGTAGTAGAGAATAACTGAGATCAGGGACATTCTGAATATAGCATCTGGTTTTGCTTTTTCCCATTTTTTTAAAATTCTTCTCTGAACACTCTTGTTCATAGATTCACTCTTGTTTTTGTAGATTTTGTTTGTGCTTCTATCAAAAGCCACTCTTCCATACCAAACCCCCTTGCCATTTAGCTCCTATATTTAATCAAGGCAGGGAAAAGACATAATGCTACTGGTTAATTTTAAGAGTTGCAGACAAAACTTTCCTGAGTTCAACTATTCATGTGGTCCAGCTGCTGACCTAGTTTACTGAATCCAAGTAGGGATGCTTCATCTGGCCAAAAACCTATTCTTGGAGGAAGTAAATTGAACAGTAAATTCTTTCTGAGCAGCTGAATATCCCTGTTTGCCCACCAGCACTGAAGACAGATGAATGATTGCAGCTGCAGGACAGGGTTTGAAGCACTGGGCTCCCCTTTCTGTTGTGATACCAACACCTCTCAGCCCAGAACTGCTACTTGCACCTCATCCTTTGGTGCCAGCTTCTGAGTGTGACAGCCTGAGGATTTCTCCTTTCCTCTCTCTACGTCACTTCAGCATCACTCAGAGCCTCAGTGCTGCACACAGGTTCTGCACCCTCAACTAGTCTAAGACCAGCTTCTCCTCAGCTGCTGCTGCCAGCAAGGTGGGGAGATGTTGGTGGAGGATTTTGGCTGCTGCTGCTGCTTGGATGAGTAGTGGGAGACTGAGACCAGACCCCTGTGGAGGAGGGTGTAGACAAGTTATGCAGTGGAGCTGGGAGCTCACAATTAGTCACCCCTGCTCCAGTCTCCCACTCCTAAGTGCTCCTTACAGGCATTCAGCACAACCTGCTTTGCTCTCTCACCCATTCAGACTCCATCATGTGTGAGGAGTGTTACATGTGTATGATGCCCATCTCTGTAAAATTCAGCCTTTCAGTCTTCTCAACAGCAAAAAATATAATAAATGCATAAAATCAGGGACTGGTTACAGAAAGTTTTGATTAATTCTCGTGAACGTAGGAGGCAAACTGTGGGAGCCTTAAACACCATGTGGCTGGACTAATGCATCTACATGTATCCTTAGAGACAAAGCTCTTGCAAAGGAAATGGTAGGAGACTATCCCACATTGCTGTCGGGATGATTAGGATATTCCTTGGAAAGTCACTGAGGCCTGTCACTCAGGTGTCCTCAGCCTGAGAGACAGGCTTCAGTGTTGGGCAGTGTCTTTTTTAAGGTCAAACTCACTGTGAGAAACAGAAATATTAAACAGGGAGAGGAACTGACTCCTGCCACCTGTTCTAGTCCACGCTGCACAGTGGGTGGGCTACTACCCCCGTGGCAGCTGTCATTTGGCAAAACATGGCAACAGAACACGTACTGTGAGGTATGTTGGTTCCTCAACATGTTTCTGTAAAGGGTAAGTCCATTTCTGAGCAGCAGCTCGGTGTGTAGCATAACCTGTGTTTCACTGATGGGCTGTTCTAGCCTCTCATATGCCCAGAGTTGTACCACAGAATTTGGTTTGTCCTCTGAGCAGTGGAGATTTTCACTTCTGCTGTGTCACAGAGAAGAACCAGGATAGGAGTTTAAGCAAAAATGGACAGAAGTTTGTAATTTCTGTACTTCTATAGATTTATTGTCATGGATACTCTTCTGCTAGATGCACAGTGTGGGTGTAAGTTGTGTCCTCTTCTGTCTGTGAAGCTATGAAATGATTCACTTCCCCAGTAGAAAAAGTGATACCAACATTGTGAAAAACACATACTTACATGATCTATTTTTCTGGTTTTTATTAACTCAACGTTGTCTCCTACAAATACGATTTGTCATTCACCAGAAGATTTGAAATGTAGACTTAAGTTACACATATGTATAAAAAGCATAAAACAGCACACAGTACCACTGTTTAGACCAGAAAACAATGTGTTGTCCACAGAATAGAGTGTTATTCAAGCTCAGCTCAGTTGCCTTCTGTCTCAAGGATTCAGTCTTCAAAGCTGCAGATGCTCCTGCTTCTTATCCCTCAGCAGCTGAAGCCCTGCTGGCTTTCTCCTGATGTTTCTCACCCATGTCTGGAGCATGGACTGGGAAAACACAGGGCAATCCCATCATGCTCCACCAGAGGTTGTAAAACCTTGGGCTCCTACTGGCTCTTCAGAAATGTTTTCCTCCTTCTCTTAATTATGTACAATATATGAAGGGATACGATTTTCGTCTTTGATTTAGACATATCTCTTGCCTCATAGTTAAACAATAACTTGAAAAATATTTTACAAAGAAAAAGAACATTGTTCATCTGAATGTCATTATTATTATATTGCTATATTTTATACCCTATTATTAATATATACAAAATTTCTTAATTGCCTTTTACAGATGCATGGAAGCATATAATATAACAGTTTTAAAGTATCCCATCTTTAGATTTTTTTTCCCTTGGCTCATGTCAATCTCTTTAATAAACTATGGTTGCTTGGAGAATATAGGAAGTATTTGGAATGTTGTTTAAAGTTTAATAATAACTGGTAGCATTGTCCATTTGCGGCCTGAATGGTTGGAACACCTGTCAGGGCGATCTGGTAGAGATAGCAGCATCATAAGACTTAAACAATCATGGAGGGCCATTAATGTGCAGTGTCAGCAGGGGCCAGGTCCTGTTCTTTGTTTGGGGCTTTCCTTTTCTTCGGCTGCGTTTTGTTGTTGTTGTCGTTGTTGTTGTTTTCCCTCTGTTCTCGGTTTTGTCTTCGGGCTGCTCGCCCTTTGCTTTCCTGTCTTGTCTCCTTGCTTTCATCTTTGTTGGATTTTTTTCTTTTCTCCTCCCTATTTTTTTTCCCTGAAAAAAATGATGGCACATTAGAAGATTTGCTCAGTGCTCAGGCTATTACAGTTTCTGAGTCCCTCACTTTGCCATAACCTGTGAAACCAGCCCTGGATTAGCACCTCCCATTAGGAGCTGGACACTAGCATTAATATTTGGAATTGTCTGATCGCCACACCCACATCCCAGGGCATTCTTGGTATTGCAGCATGAATCCCATGGCAAAGTGTCTGCTCCAGCACTGGTGTGTGATGATTTTCAGACTAAAATGTTTCTCAAATCAAACTCTAGACCATTGTCACAAAATTAGGTATTCAACTACTTTATTGTTTGAAATAAGGTAAGGTATTGAGGATTTTGTTGCTGCTACAGACCTCTCCAATAAAGCATCCTGTCCCCTTAGGAACATTAAAACTTCATCTATTGGCTGTGGAGATGATGTAATGCACTGCATTTATGCTTGCACGTGAGGAAGAAATTCTTTATCCTGAGTGTGGTGTAGCAGTGGAACAGGCTGCCCACAGAAGCTGGGGATACCTCATCACTGGAATTGTTCAAAGTCAGGCTGGATGGAGATCTGAGCAACCTGACCTAGTGACAGATGTCACTACCCATGGCAGAGATGATTTCCCTTCCAACCAAAACGTTTCTGTGATTCTATGATTCTATTTCTTCTATTTGCTTTACAAACTAGTGCAGGAATGACATTGACTTGAACTTGTAAGTACACACAAGCCTAAAATAGATTAGATTTTTTTGTCTGTGTGGAACTACTGAGCTATGCAGCTGAAATTCACCTGTGGTTAGATGAATCCCAATGATATCTTCAAAGGCAACCCCTCTGGAGACTTTCCTGGTAGAATGTCATCCTGACCCATATGCCTTCTTACATGGAGAAATTTCTGGACGAGTATTGAAAAACATCTGGCCAAGCTCTCTTATGATATCCCAATACTAGTGAAAGTAATCTATCCTTCTTTGTTACAGGAAGAATACTTTTTGGTTTTAAATTTTAACAGAGATAATCCAGGTTTTCCCACACTGGTGTAGGGGGTTACACAAACCTGGCAGTAGCTCTTGCTGTTGAGGAGGCTGAATGCAGGGAATTTTGCCCATTCCTGCCTCAAAACCAAAGATGGGGGTTTTTATGCTTCACTGAGCTCTAGGGGATTATGTCACAAAGAAGGATTAGGTGCAGGGCAAGTGCCTTTGTTCGTAACCATCCAAGGAGGTGTGGGTCAGGTAAAGGAAGAGAGATTCAGGGGAAGTGAAGAGAATGCAGAAAGAAAGGAGCGAGATCAAGATGTGGGAATATGCTGTGTCTTCATGTTGTGTAGCTCTGTGGGAGTATTTTGCAGCTTCATTCTTTACCACCACTGCCTGGAATCGGAGAGCAGGGCAAAGTTTAGATACACACATTAAGTCAAGTAGGGACCAATATCTGCCTTTATCATTTGTTGTTTCTGAAACAATATAACTTTAAATGTAAAATGACACCTTAAATTTCAGGGAACCAGTCAGAGATTACCTGAATATTTACCCACATCCCTGCAGAATCCCTCTCTGAATTTGTAAATGCCATCTAAGATGAGCAGAGGTGAGCAGGGGAGACCTGCAGAACTGGTATGGGAGGCTCAGCAAGAGCTACTACCACTGGGAGAACTGGGAGACCTCCATGCAGAAGTAACGCTGCATCTTACGCAGCTGTAGTGCTGTCTCTTACTAATGGATAAATGACAGTATGGGATTTCATTCCAGTGGTTTGTAAATACTGTTGGCCCAAGATGAAATGTTATTTGAATGGAAACTGTCCAGACATTCAGTGTTTGACATTACTCACTTGGTGATTAGCCAAAATCATTCAGCTGTGACTTCCCAGCCACAGTTCTTTAAGTGTGTTGGAATTACATGTAATGGTTTCCCATTCAGTCACGGACCACGATGTATGTATTTATACATGTGCGGTTATACCAAGAATAAGATATCTTTGTCTAGCTAGAGACTTATCTAGGCATGGCTTTACTGTTTCTGTTTTAATCAAACTGGTGCCTTTACAAATGACAAATAAAACTGATCTCTGGAAAATACTTAAAACTGAGTCCTAATTTTCTTCTAGTCTGAAGTTAGCTAGTTTAGGGTCCTCTGTGCACTTCTGTACATGATTTAATGTTACCACCTCCATTCTGTTGCCATTTGTAAAAAGATCTGCCCTCTAGACCTGTGCTGTTATGGTAAAGCAACATAGCTTAGAAGGGTCATCTTTTCTGATTCTTTAGTTTCTTCCACAACTATTTTTGAAAATGAGAATTTTTATATGATGGTGTAATGTTACTCCCAGTCAGTCCTTGTTTCAGTTTAGACCAAAGAGAAGATTCTACCAGCAACTCTCTGAAAGCATTGGGATACAGCCCCAATCTTTTGTACATTGCCCACCCTGTTCATGAAATCCCTTCTCTCTTCTTCACAGAGATTTGTTCCTGAATATTTTTTCTTCTTTATTCTACTTGCTGAAACCCACTTCATAGCAGCACATTGAACTGGGCACCAGATATTGTGGAAATTCATTGGTAATATGGGCATTTGGCTATCTGTGAAATGAAAACTGTAAAAATTACATGGGCCATTATGTTTACAAGTTCATCTCTGAATAAAAGATGGCCTTTCAGTACTTAAAGAGAGCTTATAAAAAAAGATGAAGAACGATATGGACAGATAGTGATAGAACAAAGGGGAGAGGTTTTAAACTAAAAGAGAAGAGATTTAGATTAGATGTTAGGAAGAAATTCTTTATTGTGAGGGTGGTGAGACACTGAAACAAGTTGTCCAGAGAAGCTGTGGATGGCCCACCCCTGTAAGTGTTTGATGCCAGTTTGCATGGGGCTTTTAGCAACCTGGTCTTGTGGAAGCTGTTCCTGCCCACAGCAGGGGTGCTGGAGCTAGATGACCTTTAAGGCCCCTTCGATCTCAAACCATTCCATATTTCTATCACCTACTTTGCCTTAGAAGAAGATGACAGGGCAAGGGCATTATTAAAACTGGAACACAGTGAAGAAGCAAACGATGCCATAACATGACCCGGAGGGGCGTATTCTCCTGGATGTTCAATTTAATTTACGAAGAGCGTTCCTGTTAGAAAGTTCTCCCGGGCTGAAGCCGGTAACACTTTACGCCTCCGTGTCTGTGTGTATCCCATCTCCCGNGGCCCCTCCGAGCTCCTGCGGCTCCCGCCCCTGCCCTTCCTGCCTTTGCTGCACCGGCTGCCTTTGCTTCCTTTTGCCCGCGGGTGAACTTCCCCCGTCGGTCACGGAATCCTGACTAGGATGCACGAACGTCACTAGCGTTTATTTCTTCTTACAGATTCAATAAAACCGTTCAAAATTAAGAAAAAAAAATTAGGATAAGTATTTTTAGACAGGAGATAATGGAACATTTTCCAATAGAGTGCTTTGCTTATGAAGAGAATATATATAATATCAGAGAAGTATTCATGAGAATCTAATACATCTCTGATATTATATATTGCAACTATTGTATTACAAATGTATGATACTTGCAATGTATGTTACAACAAAGTAATTATTTGGTGTTAAATAGCTTTTATGTTGCAACCAAAGCTTTGTACAGACAACTGTACTGGCAGAATTGATCTGTAGGCACTGTGAGTGTTCTGGCATACAAGAGATACTTTGCTGCTTCTAATAATAGCAAATTCCTATATTGACAAAAATCTAGAGGCTTGCTATAGTTTTGAGAAGTGCAGGAGTTCAAATTAAATGCAGTCATGAAATTAGTTTGGATAACAATATCATTACATGTCTAATCAGATTCAAGGTGCTGAGTTCTTGTTAATATATTTTATGCCCCCAGGTCAAAGAAGTTCCTGTGTCTGTATTTATGCAATCCCTGTCTGAATACATCTATTTAAACAAGCCAGGGTATTTCAGAGAAGCCTTTGCATTATCTCATCAGATGTGGTATTTCCACTGGATGTATAACTCTATTTTATGGATTACAGAGAGGAATCATTGGCCATAACTTGGGAGGCCTTGGTACTCAAGAGCACTATGTGACAGATAATTACTTAGAAAATCATGGCTGGCATAGATTAAGTACCACAGGTGACAGATTTTTTTTTAAGCTTTAGGCATTGTCACTTGGTTCCACCTATTATATTCAGCAGTAATTATTACAGGAGACTTGGGTGCTGAAATCCCAAAACACCAGAGGAAGACAAAATCTGATTGTGCAAACTGCTTCACTTTGATGGGGAAGGGAGTGGGGGGGGGGGGGGGA
>VZTR01009155.1:84595-135922 GCA_013400775.1 Chaetops frenatus
AGCGTTACAGGGTAGGTCTCATGGAAATCCCAGGGGGATGAGAGTCTGGCATCAGACATTTGTGATAATTGCATTGCTTTCATCACTCCCATGATGAAATTTGCCGTGGGAGAGCAAAAGGAGCAAGAGGAGTCATGGACCTGCTCCTGTAGGGATTGCTGGCATTGATGTAATAGGCCCCTCTCTGGAAGGGTCCTGCTGCTTCTACTGTGACTGTCACCACGGACCACAGATCCTCCCCACTACACTGTAATAAGCTGAAGAGCTGTTTTAAAAGACCACAAGCCACTGCATCAAGGTGCCACAGTGTTCTTTCACACCCTTCACAGCCTTGTCCGACCTCTTGGCGCTTTCCTGGCTACTGGAGCACTGTCAGCACTGGTGTTGTAGTACCAGTGCCCCAATCCCTCTGTACCCCATGAGGTACAGGGACAAAACCTGAGGATTAAATGCCACCACCCTGAGTTGCTCTCCTTCCCACCTGCCCACACCCTTGTCAGAGGCACTTTTAGTCCTCTTAGGCTAAAAGTCTGTCACGCTTTCCTCATGATGTGGCCTGGAGAACAACAGCATGATGCAAAGAAACCATGCTGAGCAAAGAAACCAGGAAGAGGAGCATGCCCCAGGCTCTGAACTCCCTTACTCTAGCTCTGCCAACAATACAGTCATGCCATATTATGCAAATGAGCAGATCATTCTCATTTTCAAGAAAAGTGACACATTTTTTTTCTGGAACATAGCCTGTAGCATGTACTCGCACTACTTGCCAAGATAACAATCCTCCAAACCCCCAGCTGCCCAGTGATGCAATGGACTTTCTCCTTTCATTCCCAAGCCACAAGTGGCTGATTCATCTGGTATGTCTTTTTGAAGTTTAAACAGCATAAGTGCATAACTTTTTTCACAGTAGTCTTTTTTTTTTTTTTCTCCCCTTAGCTATTGTGGCCCTATTTTATAGTCGCTTGATTCCCAGGTAACCAGAATGTGAGGGTCAACAACTTCAGAGCGGTCTAGGTGCTACATGCCTTAGTGCATTTCCTGGCCTACCTTACTGCTGAAGATGTTCCAACTGCTGAAGAGAATATAGGTTAAAATTTTAATGGAGCTAAGGTCCAAAGATATTCAAGGAGCAGGTAACTTGGTCAAACCTATGTGCTCCTGCTGCTGTGATGCAGCCTACCTGGTTTCCCATACCAGTCCAGATGGATACAGATCTTAAGGCATGTATCACATTCATAGTTCTATGTAGTGATATTGGATAATCCAAGATACCTGGACAAGCTCAAGAAGTGGGCCCGTGAGAATCTCATGAGGTTTAGCAAAACCAAGTACAAGGTGCTGCACCTGGGTCAAGTCAACTTCCAAAATCAGTACAAGCTGGGGGGTGAATGGATGGAGAGCAACCCTGCCAAGATTGGACTTGGAAGTGCTGCTGGGTGAGGCTGGACATGACCCAGCAATGTGCTCCTGCTACTCAGAAAGCCAGTGGTGTCCTGGACTGCATCCAAAGCAATGTGGCAGCAGGACAATGAGAGGGGATTCTGCCCCTCCACTCTNACAACTTGCAATATCAGTACAAGCTGGGGGGTGAATGGATGGAGAGCAACCCTGCCAAGATTGGACTTGGAAGTGCTGCTGGGTGAGGCTGGACATGACCCAGCAATGTGCTCCTGCTACTCAGAAAGCCAGTGGTGTCCTGGACTGCATCCAAAGCAATGTGGCAGCAGGACAATGAGAGGGGATTCTGCCCCTCCACTCTTGTANATGTGGTCCTGCTACTCAGAAAGCCAGTGGTGTCCTGGACTGCATCCAAAGCAATGTGGCAGCAGGACAATGAGAGGGGATTCTGCCCCTCCACTCTTGTAAGACCCCACCTGGAATACTACATCCAGTCCTGGGGTCCCAGGCACTGGAAGGACACTGATGTGTTGGAGCAAGTCCAGGGGAGGGACACCAGGATGATTAGGGGGATGGAGACCCTCTCCTATGAGGAAAAACATAGAGAATTGGGATTGTTTAGCCTGGAAAAGAGACGGCTTTGGTGTGACCTCATTACAGCCTTCCAGTACCTGAAGAGAGCCTACAAGAAAAATGGAAAGGGGCTTTTGACAGAGGCAGGTACTGACAGGACAAGGAAGAATGTCTTTAAAGTGGAAGACAGTAGGTTTAGATTAGATCTTAGGAAGAAATTCTAGAACAGGTTGCCCAGAGAAGCTGTAGCTGCCCCCTTCCTGGAAGTGTTCAAGACCAGGTTGGATGGAGCTTCAAAAACTTGGTCTAGTGGAAGGTGTCCCTGCCCATGGCAGGGTGTTGGAACAAGATGATCTTTAAGGTCCATTCTTATCCACACTATCCTGTGATTCTATGATGATGCTACACCTCAAAAGCTATCAATACTTATGGTTGAGCAACTGTATTATGGGTGTTGGTGACTAACTTGTACTTGCATATCCTATCTCCTCTTAAAAATGGCAATACTTCTCTAGATGTAAGCATTAGATGTCTTTGTATGAGGATCCTTGCAGTTCATTTGCCTCTGAAAATAGGATCTGGGCCACTAGATTGCATTCACTTGAAAAATGTTCTTATTTACATTGTGTGTGCTAACTTGTCCTTGCAAGAACAGTGCTGAAAGAGGCACATTAACGGGAAGGAGAATGTTGTTTCCAAATACAGAAATAGCTCAGGCCTGCACCACAGCCATTTGCATACAGCAGGCAGAGAGGAATGGGAGGAGGCTGACCGGATTAGTTACGCCAAGACAGGAGGAGGTGTCAGATTTTTAACTGCTGTAGGAGATAAGGAGAAAGTTGCATCCTATTCAGTGTATGGGAAGTCAGGAGGTATCATTTCTTCCGTGGATGGTTGGGATTTGACACTTCCACACTCAGAAGCTCCTAAGAAAGGCTTATGGAAAGTCCCTGGCTTGCGATGACCTCTTGCAATAGAAACTGGTTGAATGTGCCTTTCCTGAGCCATAGAAAAGACTTTGCCAATGCCTGAAAATAGAGTGTCCTCCAGTCATAGAAGCAGCCAGAGGAAGAGGATTCATATAATGAGCTCTGTTTGCTGTTTATGGAGACATTTACTGCTGCCTCTTCAAACAAGCGCTTGTGGGGATTTATTCCCTTCATTCTTGCCTGTTGGGACTAAGGGAATTTGTTAGCAGCCTTGTTTCAATCAGGACTAATGTGCTAACAACACCAATTTTGTAATTACATAACAGTTTTCATCTTATAAGGACACGCAGCTTATAAAGTCTGAACACAGCTTCCAAAGACAGAAAAGTAAGGGCAATTTAGCAGACCAGAAAATCACTCCCCATTGCTTAGGACAGGAAGTGACACAGACCATGCTGGTATTTAGGAAACCGGCATTTTTCTTCCTTTGAGACTTTAACGATGACTTCTGAAGGGGATTGGGTTTTTACAGCTCTCCTAAAAAAGGCAAAAAGGCCCATGAGTGTCCAAATCCACTTGACAGGCCTCTTTTGAGACTAAAGGATTCAGGAACCAGTACAAAGATTGGGAATAATTGTGATTGGTACCAAAAAGCCCTTACCCTGTTGTTAGGGCATCAGGATAATGGGAGAAATCTCTAATAGCTTGTTTTCCTTTTAGTCACCAATAATCCAAGCCCTCCTGTTAGCTTGGATTGAGGTCATAAATACAGTCCTTTTTAGAGACTTATTTCAGCTGGTGCAGGCTTTTGAACAAACCAGAAATAAAAATGTGATGCTGCATTATGTCAGATCTGCATGTTTAGTCTGCCGCTCTAGAAATAATCAAGAAAAGTTATACATGATAAGAGACAGATGCTGGTGCCTCAGCAGACATTTAAACTCTTTCTAGTACAATAGTAAAATGGAGAAAACACACAAAGAAACTTGTTTCTTTAGTACTCAAATTTGTGCTCAGTGTGCTCTGAAGGGAGGGATAAGTGAGAAAAGATGTTTTCCTTGGCTTTACTTAAACTGATTGCCTCGATGGAACCTGGTAATTCAGGTGATACTTATATGACCCCAATGTCTGGGTGCATGCCTAGGAATGCCTTTTTCCATTAGCGACCATGGCTCAGAGTTGGGCTATGCTGAAGATTGAGTACAGATCCTGGAGGCAGTTGCAAGTGTCAACTCCAACACTTGGATCAGGCCAGCAGTTCCTGCCCTGGTACTACACACCAGGACCAGGGAGCCTGGGCATCTTCCACCATTTCATTTGCTGGCATGGCTGCACCTATACTTGCCCCCTGGAGTCTCCTCCTTATAGCTTCTTAAGTTTTCTGATATGCCAGGGAGGTAAAGGAAGATGAGGAGTCAACAGGATGCACCTCTGGCCCCTCTTGGCACGGTTCACTTGTCCCCACCACTCTGAGCATCGTTTGTTTGCATTTCTGCCTGGGGTGATACCTGTGCTGACAGGTAGGCAGGAGTCCCTGTGCACCCCAGGCCAGCTGGACATCTGGATCAGCCTGTCAGCAGCAGGTAACATGCAGGGGGACAGCAGCTCCTGATGGATCCTCTCAGCAAAACCATCAGCACAGAGGCAGGCTGTCATTACTTAAATTCACCAGAGGCCCAGTTCTGACCTCTGTGTTGTACTTGCTCAAACACACGGAGGTCACCAAGGTTGGTGTTTGGTGTAAATGAAGGGAGAATTTGCTTTCAAGGATACTTTTCAAATCAAGTGTTGAAAATTGACTGTCTCTTTCTGTTTTGTGTCTCCAGTGTGTGTGTACTGTTTCAGCTGGCCAAAGCATTGATCCTCCTTTCCCTAAGTAGTGCCAATATTTCCAAACACATTTTCACGTTGATTAAAACGACCAGTCAAGCTTCTAAATTTCATACAGATTAGAGACTCCAAAGGTTCCCTCTCAAAAAGGCTGACATGAGATTTCACTTTGGCCATCTCCATATGTTTCTGAAGAATTTTTCTCACCTATTGAGAGAATACCTGGCAGTTTACTGGGTGGAGAGAAGCTTATGGAAAAGGACACTGGGATCACCAAGGCTCTTGGGCTGCCTCTGAAAAAAGATCAGGGAATTTATAAGCCAAAAGGATTCAGAATTTAGCCTGAGGAAGCTTGGGAACCTTGACCAAGTTACCAAAGGAATCTCAGGTTTTCAGGCTGTTGAGTCTTTGTCAGACTGCCAGGTCACTTACCAGAGGCCAACCCAATGGACAGGCTGGAAGGATACTGGGCAGTAACCTAACACAAAGGCAAGGTTGTTTCAAAGCCTGCCTACCTTCCACTGGGACTTCATTGAAATCAGCAAGTTTCTAGGAAATGTGATGACTTTGGTAATCTGGTATTTTCCATTTGGAAAATTAATGCCTATAAAATGTTTTAAAAGTATTTCTAAGTAGGAATCATGACGGATATGCACAAAAAGAACTTGAATGCAAGTAGTTTAACACTGCTGGTAAGTCTTCAATTTAACATGAATCACAGATAGGAATTGTCCATGTGAATTTTATCCAGGCTGTCTTGCCTTCTTTCCTTTTTCTTTTTTTTTCCCCAAGAATGTGATAAGTTTATTCTTTTTAAATCCCTCTGAGGATGAACTGTGCATTTAGAGCTTTTTGTAGTAACACAGCTTTGCACACTGAAGTGAGCAGCCAGCTTTATGAGTAGCTGGAAGTGGAATGTGAAGAATGATTTCACCATGTGACAGTGCATCACTGGAGCCCATTTCACTTAGGACACTTCACAAACTGACTGCCATGCTCTTGAGAGGGATGCCAGCGAGGTTGCCTGGCCCAAAGGCTGGAGGAGAAGCAGCCCCCACTGAGATGAGAACGCAGCCTCTCATGACAGAGCACTCCCAAGTGCTAGGGAAGGTCTGCAACCCCTGATCCACCTCCACCTGGTTATCCTCCCTGTGTCCTGTCTCACACAGATCCTGCCAGCCATACACAAGGGCATGTTCAGCACAACTTGCATGTTTTACTTTCCAATTTGGTGTTTAGCTAGTGCCTTCAAGAGTGTTAACAGCAGTGCTGGTAAATTGGTAACACTCCTAGGTGTTCCTGTGGTGTGTGTCTGGCCCATACAGCAGGGCTGGTTACTGGAGCTGAACTGTTGGAATGAGGTTCTAAGAAACCAGAAGAAATGTTCAGCTAGTGATATTTTCAGTACAACAATATATTGCAACAAGTCAGGATCCTGTCTGACCTCTCTGGGAAAACATTGGGACTGTGGGGATTAGCAGCCCCTTTCTCCAGCTGCCTCCTGCCTCCAGGTGAAGTCCACTGTACCCTAATCACCAAACATGTTCGTGCTTCTCTTTCAAACTGAGTAACTGATCACTTTCCTGCCTGCTGCAAGAACTTTTGCTTTAGAACAGAGGAGAAACTGCTCACTATTCCTACAGATTTTAGCAACACCTGCTTTTGTTAGCAACTCCTTAGGCACTCTTATAAGACCTAAGACCAACCCTGTAGCCACTAGACCACATAATATTTTGCAGGAGTCTGGAATGGCATACTCAGAAACAGTTTACAGACAATGTAATACAGAATTGTAGAAATCTCAGGGGCAAGAAAACATCAAAGAGTTGGTGCACATATACTGTAGCAAGATACTATAAGGAGCTGGATGCTTTGCCCAAGGAATTCAGAACAAATAGACTCTTATTCTAACCTCAACCAGAAACTCTAAGAAGTTACTTACAATTGTTCTTGCACTTTTGAAAATGTTACCCAATGATGTCTCTATGTCCAGGAAGTTAATTTACGTGCTATGAAAGGGTTTCTTTCAGAGAGAAACCAGAGGTTCAATCAGATTTAAATATTCACAGATATTCACAGAGACTCTTCCATCTCCATGTTATATCTTCCATTGTGTCACATTTAAACTGGAGAGATCTATGCATCATAGCTTTAGTTTAAGACCACTGTAGAAAAAAAATCCAGCAACAAAAATATGCTATATCTGGGAATGCAATCCTTTGCTCAGTTACAAAGACTTTTTTCTTTATAATACCATCTTTTTATGACTTCCTCAGATTCCACAAGTGTAAAACAGAGTTAAGAGTTCCTTAACTTTGGTGCTTTAGAATCTATGGATAAAACCAACTACTGCTGCAACTCACAGCTGCTGAAGTACGCAGGGTCCTCCTTACTTCAATTAATGTTTTGAAGGACAAAATGTTGTACTTCAAATAGAGAACTCAGGATCCTTCTTTACAGAATTGTTGTCTCCATGCTCATGCATAAAGGTAGTAGGGGCTGGATCACCCACTGGCATTCCCTACCACCACCCACATCCATACAAGAAATAAAGTCAGTTCCTCTGGATTTAAACTAAATCCTTCTGGTGTAGCAATGCACATTTCTACTTAGGCAATAAACATCTGTCATCTGCCATTCATTAATATTAATTATAAATGGTTGCTAGCTCATGGGATCCAAGTCCACCAGCTGAGATTTTTCCAACTTTGACCTTGTTAGGGTTTGTATAAAAAGTGTTCAGAAGGGTTCTTCAAAGCTCGAAGCCAGCAATAAGTGCAATTTGCAGAGTACAGCATTTAGATTATGCACTTAGAAAAAGGACAGTCAGAAGGGGTGGTGGGGAGTGGGGGAGGGAGGGGAGGAGGGAATACAGAGCCTGAAATGGAGCTCCTCTAAATGCTTAAGAGTTTTAGACCTTTCTGCTGGCTAATGACAGGGAGAGGCATTGTCCATAATGAAACCAGCCCATCCATTAAACATTACTATAAATGAAAGGTTGCATGAATTAAAGGTTGTTCATCTCATGTTTCAGGAATGTAGCTGTGTTTCATGTCTGAAGCCTGTTTTCCTTTTAAATGGAGTTCTTCAGATGACAAATGAGAGAGAATTTCAGAAAGCAAATGGGCAGAAGTAAATACACGCTCAAGAACAAAGCAGAGACATAACTGTAGCTGTAAATCTTTGCACTGGGGCTACTGTTTGCTGTAGATATTGGGGAGGATTAGATTAGAACTGAGAAATTTCATTACTGGGTCATTTTGCTTGTAAAGCAAAACAACAATAGAAAATCCTCACAGTTAATTTTCAAATTCTGACCTTAATGTCAGCTGTATATGTTTGACTCATGAGACACCAGTTAATTCTTTTGCTACCATTTTGAAATTCAAGGAACTTAAAATAGAAAATTTAGAAAATGCTTTTCCTGAATCTTGCATGACCACCACATTTTTAAATGATGAATGTTGGGTTTTTTCTTCCAATAATTTTTTGTCACTGCAAAATTACTTCAACAAAAATTGCTGAAAAATAATATTTGTTTGCATCTGCCCTTATTTTATTTTTTTTTTTCAGTCCTAATCATACAGAAATATGCCCCTCATGGACCATATCTTCATCTGCTCTTAAAATAGACACCTTTTCCTTGGCAGAGAATTGCTACCTTATATCTCTGGTAAATTAGCAAGAAAATCTAGCCCTGTACTCTTCCTGTAACTATTATTCAAAGCTGGTGAATGCAAAGAGAAACATGAACAGATATCTCTGCAATGCAAATGACTAAACTGGACAAAATGAATGAAAAGTTGATTTCAGTTCTTTGACTCAAGCCAAAATAAAAGTCTGAGCTTGGTAAATGACAGCGGGAGGCCTTATACTGATGTCAGTGGACTGAGATACTTTTATTTGTGCTCTGTAAATGAGCAGTATGCTGTCTTTTTGTGGGAAGGCAACAGGCACAAAAACGTTTTGTGGAAATTTTGTAGCCATTTTATAAATGCTTATCAAAGAATTATCTAGTCCCTTACTAGTCTATGAATCTGAACTACTATACTTAGGCTGTCTCTGATGATTGTTTGTCTAACCTCCTTAAAAATCTTCCATAGAGGTTCCCACAACCCCTCTCCCGATCTTTACAATCTCTGAGAATAACATTGGATGTTATCATCTCATTGGGAATGTTCTGGAAGCTTCCCTGGACATTTATAACACAAGGTTATGGCAGCAAGTGCTTAACTTGATAACTTCATACCCTTTTCAAAGTTATGAAGGGGAAAGAGAGCTGGGAGGTGGCAGCCAAAGCAGACCAAAGGCTACATCAGGTGTCAGAGCTGGCAGGGAGGGTGAGCTGAGGAGAGACAATGAGACTGGAGATGCAGAGACCTGGGTGGGGAAAAACAAACAGAGCTGCCTGGGTGGGGAAGAACAGGCAAATATCCAGAGAGATGAGGAGAAACAGCAGCCAAAAAAGTGCTCCTTTGTTTTCGCTTTGTTACAAAGGAATGCTGAAAATCCCTTCTTTATGGTTAGATCCACAGTACTCTGAAGTCAATGGGATTTCAGTGGGTCTTGGATCAGGCCCTTTAAAACAAGGGCAGCTGTAACACAATAATGAGTGAGTGCCATGCTGCCCATGACTGCAGTGTTATAACAGCATTGCTATACATGGAAGTGTTCCACAGCCCAGGATTTAGCTGATTAAACACTGCTGGATGTGTCGCCATTAGATTTGAAATATCCACAGCCTGATTTACTCTGTAGCTCACATACCCCAAATGTTTCGCATTCTTGGACTAAATTTGATAGATGCACTATCAAACTTCTCTCGCATTTGTTCCTCTTTCCAGGACACTCAGGTCAAAATAGTGACGGGTTTAGGTCTCCAGGTGATGAGAGCCAGGTGGACCCTGCTCCTAGTAACCCACTCCCTTCACGTTTACTTTATAGAAATATTGTCCAAAGGTGAGAAAAGAGCTTGATGTGGGGTCTGCTGAAGCATCAACAGAAAGAAGTTGTCACGATATCCCACTGTGGCACATATCCTGGGAGAATCCCATTTCTTATTCCAGCAGTGACAAACCTATCCCTTCCTCAGGAAGAGCTCCTTACATCACTGGGAGTTAAGGAAAAGGCTTTGAAAGCATTAACTGTGAGTTGTGATAGACCAGTGTGGGGAGAAGGACGGGAATGTGAGGAAGTTCTGGCAGAGGAGGGAAGGGATGAGGTGTAGGAGAGAATGGCACGCTGCTCTTTTGCACGCGGTCTCTGCCCTGCAGCACTGGGAGGGGAGAGTAGCCACAGTTTCCTGGGTGCCTGTCCCTGAAACTATGGGAAGTCGCTGAAGGCGAAGGTGCCATGAACAAGTTGTGCCACTGTTGCTCCCAGCTGTGCCAGGGAGGAAGATCAGAGACTAGGCAAACCCCTACATGTCTGCACAACATAACTGGGAGATTGTTTAAGGACTTTGTTTGACCTACTCTCTTCCCAAGTCAAATCTGCTACAGCAGGAATAGCCCCAGCTGCTTTGGTGGCAAGCCAGAGGGTGGACCTGGACTTAGTGGGCAAGGAGCAGACCTTTTTCTTTTACAGAATAGACACAGATGAGGATTTCACCTTCTAAATCTGGAGCTTTCAATCCCAAACATTTTTATTCAAGAGGGAAGAGTTTAGGCAGGTGCTGGAAATTGAGTGCTGAATGAATACCTGATGGATACTTTGGAAGCAGGAGAAAAAAGGGTTCTTGAGAGGCTTGTATTCCCTTCAGCTTTTCCTGCAAAGCTCAGGCATCTAAAAGATAGTCAGCTAGCCAATTCTGGAGCACAAGGAGGCACCAGAAGGGAAGATCAGAAGAGAAAAAGAGCTGATTTCTATCCCTTATTTGGTTTAGTGATCTGAGGAGGACAGCTCTCACATTGTTCACATTTTAATAAAAGAATGCAATCAGCTTTTTTCTGATTCACTTCCCTTACAAGAACAATTGACCACATACTTCTGTCTCAGCTTTGACACTATTCATGTTAGTATGAAGTTCGTGCTTTTTATCATCAGCATGCCCAGCACATTTTTTATAGCATGCTCTAGAGGACCTCAGGGCATCTGAGTCACCTCCCCACTTCTCCTAGGCTCCCCAGGACAGGGAGGAGGCAGAAGGTGGCAAGAGAAGAGGTAGCAGCAGAAAAGGAGAATATCTTCCAAGGAGCACAGAGACAGTGTCAGCCCAGCACCCTGCAGGGCTTAAACTAATTTTGATATCTGAGGGCACAACCATTTTCACCTGACTGTTCTTCAAGATGCATATTATTCAGAGAGCACAACTTTGGCCTGGTGTGCACATGTAAAGAGGGTGTGCATTCGTGTGTAGTACTGTATGTGCAGAGGCACACAGCATGGATGTACTACCTGCTTGTTTGGTTCATATGTATCTGTCAGAACTGGGAGGTTTGATGAGAAGTTAACGTTCAGAGTAGCACAAACAAAATAATTTGCAGTGAAATTAAACATTACTAGTAATTAGTTCAGATTTTAATGTCTCCTTTTGCAGGTAGTAACTTAGTAAAATTACTAAAACTGCCTATGCTTACATCTTGAAAATGCTACAAGGTTAAAAATAGCTTTTGCCAGCCTTTTCGGCCCTTGATTTCTAGTCAGTACATCCTCTACTATTAGCTATTTTGGATTGACAAATCATTTTGACTCATTTTGGCCTTGTTTTTGCCTCTGAAGCCTATTCACCCAGATCTCTTCTCTGGGTTGTGCCCATGTCTGCTGGCCAGTGGCAGTGGCAGCTGAGTGCTGACCATGCTCTGCCTCACTGGGGGTATCCCCAGGATGCCATTTGCCTTCATGTTGCAGCCAGTGGATTCCCGGTCTCGGCAGCCCTACTACTGCAGGCTGGAAATGTGTTAAAGTTAAAGAGTCAAAACCCTTGCAAGGAAAGGAAATGAGAAGCCCTCTTGGCAGCAACAAACGGAAAATAAACAACCAAACTCTTCACAAGACAGATTCCTCAATTATAGTAACTCAGGCTCGCAAAGGCCAGAGTTAGGACACATTGGCATATGCAATATGTAAACACAGGGATGCAGTAATTAGCTTCGTGTTCATTTTGAGGTTTCAGAAGTCCTGTGACCTGCCATGGAGTAAGGTCATTAACCATAACCACACTACTGACCTTCACACAGGACACCCCATCTCTCACAGTTACACGAGCAAACTCTGTACTGAGATGCCTCCCCAGCTCACATGCTCCAGCCCTCTTGTTTTAAATGCCACTGGGCTGTATATGAGCAAGAGGATGTGACTTGTGGAACAGGCTGTGATAGGAATATCTTACTTTCCCACATAGCCATGCTTAGGACTTAAATGTGATTAAGCAAAATTAGTCAATACCAAAATATCTAAAGTTGTCGTCCATTTTTTTTTTTAAATCAGAAAAATATTTGTTTAAAAATAGTCCTCTGAGGAATTACTGAAGTGGTGTGGGATTTCATTGCCTTGGGAAGAGACTTTTATCCTTGCAGTGTGGAGTGTATAGGGGCAGACTATTCATTTGAATAAGATGTATAGCCATTACTACACATTTATCAACAAAACAAAATGCTTCTCCATCCTGATTTTGCCAAGACTAGGTAAAATTAATATTGGACACAACTATTTTTCAGATCCAATTTTTGTTTTACTGTGGCTGACTTGTGGATCCCCTGAAATACACTCATCCTGCTTGGGGTCCCTTTTCACACCACAGCCAACTGAAGGCTTATTCAGACATGATCTGATTAATATGTTTGGAAGCATTTTGTGGACATATAAGAGATGGAAGAACTAGTACAAAGAAACAACAGAAATGAGCTGATTTCAGTTGTCTAGGCTATTCAATGGAACTTGCAGTTTTATAGTCACATATATGCTATACAGTATAAAGATTATTATTTTACTTTATTTACCCAAAATTTATATACTTCCTCATTACAACTCCTTAGCAACAAATCCTGTTCCCTAGGTTCCCTTCTGTTCACCAGTCTGCATCTAGAATTCAGCTCCTCACCTCAAAGGCATTGCTCTCTCTCTTACTCCTGCTTTAAACTTACAAAAAATCATAGCATAGTGCCTCTATTCTCCTTAGAGCTTAAACCATTAACTGACAAGCTACCTTACCTCCAGGGGGTTGTAGTCTTTTGAATTTTGACTAAAATTATCCCTCTTCCTCTCATAAAAGTATCTTGCTTTCAGACTGTACAAGGTGACAATTGCTACGCTCCACAGTGAAAAAGAAACGTGCTCTTCTACATTCACCCTCCCATGTCTTCATGTCTAATGCTTGAAATTTTGCCTGTCAGGAACAGGAACTTTCTTTGGTCCGTATTTGCACAGAATAGGATGTGATTAACATTGTTTCTGTCGTCTGAAAATCTAAACACCACCAGCGGGCAAAAATTAAATACAAGAACGAGAAATAATTGGAATGTAATTATTTGCTTACAATAATACAGCTGTGTAGCCAATGTCATCTATCTATTGGCTTGCCTAATACCCAGATTTCTAAGGTGTCTTCCTTGTTCATAACTAATACTAGTTTTGATGAGTGCTTTCATTCTCTTCAAATCAATCAAAACATATTCTCTGAAAGTACTTGAAATGGTCTGATCTCCGGGGGGATTTAGTTGGGGCTCAACAGAAAGTCATATGGTGAATATTGTCTTCTTGGCAGAATTACTCATGAAAACATGCAATTCTTTCCCCACAAATACTTTTGTATGCAGAATATCGGAATTTCAGAATAGTTGTCTTTCGTCCAGTAAAAGTCAATCTCACACATTTGCAGACAACAGTCCAAAGAGACTTGTGTTAGGCCAGAGCACATTTATTAAGGCAAAGAAATAATATTGATGAATCATTTGCAGTGTTTGAAGAGCTCTGAAAGTTTTGATTTTCCAGTACATCTATTTGCCATTTTCCATTAATGGACATGGCTACAGGAAACACGTGACTCAATTTTTATCTGTCAGTGAAGGGTAGGAGGCAAGAACGTGTTAAGTGTGGGAAGGTAAATGTTACAGTACACTGCCCTGGGTGAACAAAACCAAAAGTGTGAGGGAAAGAAAGGAAGAAGAAAAAACTGGAACTTAATACCATATAGTCATGCAGACTAAAAAGAACACACTGGATTAAAAGAGGAGAATGACGAACTAAATTACAGTGAGGTTTGGATGGGACTGAACTAGAAAAGGAGCCTGTATGTGAAACACGTGGGAATTACCATGTCAGATCACACTGGGATCAACCAGTTTAGTGCTAAAATAAGTTAAAAGCTTTTAGGCTAATTGGGCTATTTGTATCCTCATTATTCCCATTTGTTTGCATCCATTCTGAAAATATTAGCATCTTCTCACAGTAAAATATCATTGCATAGCAAGTGAAGGGGAAAAAAAAGGGTTGCAAGACATCTCATCAGCTTCAATGACACACCAGCAGATGGAAACAAACAAAGGAAAAAAGCCCGCTTCATCTGCTTTATCTCGTTTTGCATAGCTGTTCCAGAGACATGTCCTTGCTGCTGTGCGATAGCGGTGCCTTCACTAACATCCTGTCGCTGACCTCAACGTCTCGAGCAAAGTCATTGAGGCATCTGTGACGAGCACACCCCGTCATCATGTGGTCTTTGCCCTAAATCCCTCAGCCACAGACATCTATCCAACATGGAAACGGCCGAGAGTGGCCGAGCTGACCCTCTCTTCATGGCCATGGAGAACAGATTAGCAGCACTGCTGGTCACTGCCGGCTCTGCTGCAGCACTTCAAAAGCCAATGCCATGGAAGTTCAACTCTAAAGCAATGCCTGAGTGGCCACAGGGAGTTGTACAATACAAAAGATCCTTTTCAATATTTCTCAACAGTAAACACAAACTTACTGACTTTCCCTTTCCTTTCAAGTGTTTCTGTTGTCACCTCCTTCTGCACTCACTGACAGGGCACAGCTAGCCTTAAGAACAGAGCCTGGCTTGCTTTCTTGGGCAATTATTCTATTGTTCAAAAGGGAATAGAAGATTCTTTTTGTGTAATAAGGGGCAGTAACAGTAGGGAAGATATGTTGCCTGGAGATTAAGTTGGAAAGCTTTGTTCCCCCATTCCAGTAGGAACAGAAGGAAACCTTACAGCTTAGTTCTCACCTTCCTAGCTTGTCACATAATTCATCCCTTGGACCTCTTTTAACCTGATGTTTCATATGTGATATTGCTCAGTTTTATTAAAAATTATCTTTCTTTAAAAAAATAAATTAAGTTCACCTCCCTGAAGTGATAAATGTGAATGGGAAAGACTTTTGTCAATAGTGAGGTGAATGTCAGAACAAAAAAAAAATATGGCTCTCAAATATAGGCATACAATTCCCAAGGGCACAGATAGAGTGGGAACACAGGTTCCTCTTTTGAAGGGATTCTCTACTGAGGGTAAAACAGGCTAGAATATAGACTGTGACTTGCTCAAAAGAAGGAAAAAACCCCACCTTTATACATATTGCAGAAAAGAAGGAAAGAAAAAGATTCATGATTGTGAACGAATTCTTGTGGTGCACAGTATTTTTCAAGTATGGTTTGGCTCAAATCCCATAAAATAAGAATGGATAGCAAACTATGTGAGTAGTTTCTTCTAAAGTTCTTATTACACAGGAACAGCAGGCATTTCTCAAAGAGAAATGTCTTGTCCAATCTGAAGTGTTTGCCAAATTGCTATAAGCAAACACACAATATCATCGCCTCAAAAAAACCCAGTCTCATAGTCCAAAATTACAGTTCAGTCCTATATTTTCATCTCTGTGAAGATGAGGCTTTGGTAGGGAAACAAATGGACTCTTTCCCCAGTTACAGTGGGCTAATGAGAGACTATTTCAAGTTGTGCTACTGTGTAGGAACAGAAGTAAACAGGGATATTTTGAACATAGGAATGTGTAGGTTTTCTAAAGGGAATCTGTAAATAGAATGTCTTGACTGCAACCTTGACGCAGGTACACCTCTCTACCACTTCAGGACACTGCCTGACACAAAGAGCAGGTGACATCTATGCTCTATAGGTTCCCATAGATCAGTAGATCTACCCAGTTCTTGTGTGAGGGTGAGTCACCTGTAGTCATCTGGTCCATAAGATCCTCCTTCCAACCATAGAGTCACAGAATCAGACAATATGCTGTGTTGGAAGGATCATTGAGTCCAACTCCTGGCCTTGAGCAGGACACCCCAAGAGTCACACCATGGGCTTGAGAGCATTGGCCAGATGCTTCTTGAACTCTGTCAGGCTTGGTGCTGTGACCACTTCCTTGGGGAGTCTGTTCCAGTGCCCAACAACCCTCTGGGAGAAGAACATTTTTTTATTATCCAACCTAAACCTCCCTTGACACAACTTCAGGACATTACCTTCTATCCTGTCACTGGTCACCACAGAGAAGAGATCAGTGTCTGCCCCTCCTCTTCCCCTCACGAGGAAGTTGTAGGCATCAAGGAGGTCTCCCCTCAATCTCCTCTTCTCCAGGCTGAACAGACAAAGTGACCTCAGCTGCTCCTCATACGGCTTCCCCTCAAGGCCTGTCTCCACCCTCGTGGCCCTCATTTGGACTCTCTCTAATAACATTATTGCCCTTATCATGAGGTACATCCCCAGGGAAGAAGCCAACCTTCAGAAGGGTTACAAGATCCAAGCATTTCCATAAGTCTTCTGCAGCAACCCTGGCTGTCATTTAACAGTGGAACAGTGGGTTCTTACTTGGGACCAGCAGCTACTGCTGCCTCACAGATGTTCACATGGAGGGGCAGCTGCTCCACCTCTTCCACTCACCCTCAAAAGGGGTGGGAAGAAAGAGAGAAATAGATGAGATGGTGAAATGGGAGGAACAAAGAAAATGGGAGGAATGGAGAAAAGGAAACATTCCATAGTCCCTCCTG
This sequence comes from Chaetops frenatus, assembly GCA_013400775.1. Lineage (NCBI taxonomy): Eukaryota > Metazoa > Chordata > Aves > Passeriformes > Picathartidae > Chaetops > Chaetops frenatus. The sequence continues at coordinate 101,252 of VZTR01009155.1, forward strand.
TGTCAACCAGAGTAACTTCACTGAGGACAGAGCAAATATCTTCCCCTCTGCAAGAAGGGGAGAACAATCAAACAACAATATCTACGTGGTGGAATTTGTGTAAATTATTATTTCATAGACTTCTTAAGCATCTCCCAGTCTGAACACGTGTGATGCCATTCACTTGCTGCCATGCTGGGGAAGTAAGTCCAACAAGCTGCCTTGCATGGAAAGACAGCTCTGCTGGCAGTCTTGCTTCTTGGGTGTAACCAAGTGGAGTTTCCCTTGTCTGCCATACAACACTGTGATCTTTCTCCCATTCTGGGACTCCATGACTCAGATGCAGATGGCAGGATCAGGCTGTGTTGGTCAGCCAGAGCTAGTAGAAAGAGTTCTGGCTGGGAGAGAAGCCACATCATTGTGTTTGCAAGAGTTAAAGTCTTACTTGTAGGGAAGCATGAAATAGGAATTGATTTGGAGGAATCCACTGTTGAAGCATGAAACTTGGCTGCCTGATACCCAACAAACAACACCCACCATGACATGTTTTATGATGGATCTTTTTGTTCTGAGCACTACAATGCAACTTTTCATCTTGGCAACCCTTTCAGCAGACAGAACTGGGAGACAGTGCCTTCCCTTCCAGCCCACCCTGTCCTCTCTAGAGCACACAAAGCACATTTTTTGAGTGGTGTTAGGATTTTATTTACTGCAGGCAAAGGCAGAGTTCTCTCCAGCCCAAAAAATACCACATCAATGGCAGCTTTGGTGAAGCCTGAATTTGAAGCCTAAGAATTCAGGTGTGAATTATTAAACAAACACCATATCAATCTCATATTATGATGATGATAACTTGGTACCTTTTCCTTCCTTCTGACATCTCTTTCTTTGTACAATACATTTTCTGCTCTCGGTTGTTGCTGGGCAAGGACTGCCCCTTGCTGACGGATGCTGTACGATCTCTCTGACCCTTACTTCATTTCCTCTTTTGAAACCACAAGTTTTTCCTTTCTTCATGCAAGGGCTCCATGGACTCCACTCACTAGTTTCACAGTGCACTGCAATAAACATAGAACAAACTTAGCCTGACCAATATATTTTTGTATATACAATATATAAGGTACATTATTTTCATTCTGCATCAGCCAAAAGGTGGCCAAAACTAGTGGAATTAATCAGTAGTGGGTTGTAGATATTAATTGGCACAAATTGGACTGTTAAGGATACACAGCACAATATAATGTCAAATAATTATGTCAGTTACTATTTTTTACTCTCTGTTTTGTAATTCCATTCCTGAAACAAGACAACAACAACACAACTGGTCTCAATAAGATCAGTTACTGGGGTTTGTTCTGACTTTGTGTTGTTTTGATGGAGGTGTAAATCCTTTTAGATTCAGTGCAATAAAATTTGATCATGACTGTGCGAAAAGTGAGTGAAGTCATTGGGTCAAGCTGATGCAACTTGTCCCAATGGTATTGAATTTGGAAGTTGATAGTTATAAAGGATCAACTGATATCAAAAGGCGTTACATTAGAAGTCAAGTATCTTTGGCGTTGTAAAGAGCCATCATCTGTAATATACACAAGCTGGAAACAGTCAGAACAGAGGAGAATTCGTGTCAGTGTGAGGTTTCAAGCTTTTCAGAACAGTGCAGGTTACCTTTTCTAAACCAGAGTGATGTGAATGTGCATCCTGTACTGTTTGGAAGTCAGAAGTTGTGTCGTTTCACACGCATCAAAAGAGTTTAAACAAAAAATGGGAGTAATCTTGGAAGGTTAACAATATGCCTTTAATAACTATCCTTCTCTTATACCATCTCACTGTCTTTCTCTTGAAAAAAGATAGTAACTATATATATATTTGCTTTAAGTCCAACTGCATGCTTAAGATTATAAGTCACCACTGAGGAAGGAAAGAATTCTGGGGAGGAATTAGTAAGTCAACATTTTTCCAAATCCAGAATTTACTTTTGAATTTTCTGAAACCTAGAAATTTAACAGACTTCAGGCAATCCCTGAGCCTTCCTCCAGTGGATTGTCATGTGGGTAATTTTTTTCACATTATGCTGGAGCTCTTCTGTTAAAATAATTGGCTTTCATGTGCACAAAAAGGTTCTGGTTTTACTCCATAGCTTTAAATATCTTTTCCTATTTGAGACTGACTCATTGTTAAAGCAGCTGAGTCTACAGAAGTTGGAAACAGCCATCAAGACATAAAAATGATCCCTTGAATTTCCTTCAAAGATTAAAGTTTTTGCTTGAAAATAAAACCATAAAACCCTACACTACCACCTGAACTAATACATATTTGAGAAGGAAAATGCCAAACTACTGCACATTATTTTGTATGTGGGAGGGGAAGTATGCACTGCATTACTTCCCCTCCCAAACACTTGATGGCAAAGAGGGCTTATGTGCATGACACTGTGGGGAAGGGGATTTCCATCGTGGCCAGACTGTGCCTAAGTGCTCCCTGGTTGCTGGTGGCCAAAGAGGTCACCACTTGCACTGCAGCTCACAGCCCCCAGCCACCACAATTCACAGCCAACGTACTAAAATAAGCTGAACCCTGCCACAGTTTCGGCATGCCCGTGGTGGGGGATGCTAACTGCAGCTGTTCACAGGAAAACATATCACTTGTTCTTTCGTTTGGAGGGCTGGCAGAGGGATGGAGGAGACAGTTAGGTGTGGTGACCTAAGAAATTGCCCTTATGTGAATAATTGGAGTTTTTGAGTCAGAGGCTGAAGATACAAAAGCAGGTCTTTTCTCCACAGCCAGTGAGTCACAATGACATCAATCTCCCTCCTTCAGTGTCAGTGACACCCTATTTGGTGTTTTATTTTAATACGAATTTTCTGAAGTCAGATGATTATGAACATATACCATTTTGGAGATTGGTTTTTTTTGGGGCGGGTGTTTCCTTAATATATTACTTTCTAGCCTTCACCTTTGAAAAGGTAAGCTTCAAAACGTTGTTGCATGCATGCTCTGAAGGCTCAGGTAGTACAAGGGAGCTAAAGCAAAGCCATTGGTATTTTAATCTTTTTTAAATTACATGCAAGTTCTGACTCATGGTCAGAACTTTGACGTCAGTAGTGCTGCATAGCACTGTAACAGAGCAAGTAAGAGATATATGTCATGGTATCTCAGGGCAGATCAAACAGGCTGTCCTTCCTCTCACAGAATTGCCCTTAGCTTCAAGGCTGTTTTTTGTGGGACACAACCAAGTTTGTGCCTCTTGTGAAGTGGCAGACTTGGGAAATACCTTGAGTTTTTTGCGCTGGGGAATACATCTTGTAATGAAGAACATTTTTATTTTAAGTTGCACTTCTCTGGTGTTGTAACTGATCATACCTTCCTCAGATCCCACATCCCTTCTGAGAAAACCGAACAGGACATGGGGACCGGACTCACCGATGCTGGTGCACTCCATCGTGTGGTTGTTGGCTTCCAGCCCATCAGGGCACTTTTCAAGGCACTTTCCACTGTATAAGTAAAACCCACTTTTACACTTTGTGCAGAAGTTTCTGGTGAAGCAGGTATCACAGTCAGCTTTACATTCTGAAATGCAAACAGTAAACAACAGTGTTGTTGCTCTTTGCCATGAACTGCCATGGGCTCTCTCACATATACCAGAATCACACAATTCTAGCAATGTCAGATAATCCTCAAAGGAAGCAAATTATGTTAGGTCTTCTTCCCTGCCAGTACACATAGTGAGGCCAACCACAAGTGACCTGGCATGGGTGAGAATTTAGAAAGGATGGCCTGATGCTGAACAACCTCACACTGATAATCTTCTTGGAGACCTGTGCAAATGGCAGACAGAGCACAGCACATGAGAATAACACTGTGCTGCTTCTGCCCTACACTGGCAATGCATAGGTACTAATTAACCCCATGGGGCACAAGTGCTGGGTCGGCTCCACACTACCTATCTCCACTCATCCAGAAGAAAAAAAATATGCCAGAATTTAGAATCTGCTTAGGAGTGGTTTTAATCAACATATCTTTCTTTTCCTTTAAATGGTTCCCTGATGTTCAGTCAGATGTTCTGTAGTATTTCATGTATTCTCTATTTGACTACCCAAATTGGCATTGCTGACTTCACAGTTCTCAGAAATTTTTAAGACAAATGCATAAAACCTCATGTATGGCACAGCTCATGTTTGATATGCAAGGCCACACACTGCTAAAAAGTGAACAAATTCTTTACAGTGTCAAGTTACTCTGTAAGACTTTACTCTGGGGTCCATTCATTAAATAACTTTTATTACCAGGTAAAAACTGGGAGAGTTTCTTGGCCGTCGCTCTTATGTTTTTATATCACCTGTGGGATTAAAAACAGTGAATTCAACAACAAAAAGAGGAGTGGGGAGGACATTGCGATCTTTTCCAGTTCATTTATGGTTCAAAAATCCATAGTGGGGTCAAAATGTTGCCTGAGCAGTAAAGAATAGAGCTGGGTTCTCTGTCCCCCAGCCCGGAGACAATACGAATCAGTAAATTCCCCCAAATCAGGCTGAAACCTGGCCAGCTGAAGCCTGGCCAGCTTCTACAGGCATTCAGAGGACTACAGTGAGCATGAGACAAGCTATAAAGAGACCAGGGCAAACCACATCTCCAAAGAATACTGCCTGCCATCTTCTCTCCTTGCCGTGGGTGTCAGGCAGGTAAAGGCAGTGGGATAAACAGCTCCAGCCACCAAGATTCCGCATTCCTTGGTCCCCGCTCTCTCTTCAGAGCTGCCGGCCTTCTCTTGCTGCTGGAGGGCAGTGCCTAGTGCCCACCGGTGCTTCCTCTTCACATGGGGAGGCAGAGGAGGAGGAGGAGGCCATCACCTGGGTCCTAGGCAGGTCATCCATGCAGAGCCAGGATCCCTGAGCTTTAGGCCATGCTGTGGTCTTTAACTTCTTGCTCGGGTTAATATTTACTGCACTACTACAAAGACCTGAACAAGTAAGGACACGGCCTGTCCGTCTCCTTCTCTGTTGACTTGACTCCTAAGGAGACACAGCATTCAAGAGAGAACAAACAAATCCGTGGTCTTCCCCTTTCCCCAGCACTTACTTGCACACTTATTAATGTCAGGATACCGTGTCCCATAGTATCCACTTGGACACGAGGAGAGACATACTCCAATCTGTTTCATGCCAATCCTCTCCAGAACAAAAAAGAGCCTGGGCTTACATGACAGGCATCCATTGTAGTCAGAGCATGTGGCACACCCTCCTTGGCAACCCTGGCTCACGTTAGGATGCACTGAGAAGAGAAGAATTAAAAAAAAAACAAAGTGTGAGAGAATAATACATTAAACAAGACCATGAAATAGTGGTTCCTCTGCTCTTGGAAGGGTGGAACATCCATCTCTCTGACAGCCCTTAAAGATTGCTTCATTTTTTCTTGTGTCTCTTATGACCTGACTTGTCATTTCAGAAATTATTTCATCTGCATAAAAATTAGAAGCTCAGCTGACATCTTCACATCTTGCAGAAACAGCCAACAGTAAATGATCTTTGAAATAGATTTTATGGAACGGCAGCATTCTAGAGAACATTCATTTTTCTTTTCCCTATTTTCAGGGGCCTTTCTGCCTTGTGTGCTCTCGGCTCAGCAGATAAATTCATGCACACTTATCCTTGCTTTTCCTAGTTGGATGGTTAAAAAGTGATCTACTGTACAATTTCCTTCATTGACTAAATGCCATTTGATTTAAGTACTGCTGTGCAGGAATATGCCCTTGTAAGATCTCATGATACTTTGCCTTAAAAAAAAAGACACGGGAGAGCCATCCTTCTCACCCTCCTTTTTCCCTGGAATGTTCTCTCTGGCATGTTTTTAATCTCTAACAATTACAACCTGATGTTTAGACTTAACTGTGGCATTTACCTTGCTCCAGTCTCAGCATGTATCATAGGTAGGATTATATTTGCTTTTCAATGGAATTGTTCTAATTCTTCAGACAAGGAAAGCAAAATTTATTACACTCACTGCCTAACTTCTTTAGGGATAGCAGGAAAGAGGATGCTGTTGCAGACTATCTTTTCAGTAGCAGACATTAATCTGCTGTGTGATACACTGAAGTGTATTACTTCTCAGTGGTAGAGAATAAAGTTTTGCATCCTCCTGTACTTTAGAAGTTGCTACCTACTTTTAATTCCTTCTAGCTTGCTTTCTTAAGTAAATTGAAGTGAAAAGAAAATGAAGCACCAAGTAACTCCAGACCCTGTGTCCCCTCTTTTTTTGGTCTTGTCTTGCATGAAAAAAATAGGCATTTTTTTAAGTGCAAGCTTTCATCTCTCAGCCTGAGACATCTGGTTATATTTCATATATAGAAGAAATATAATCCTCATTTACATTTGTAACTTGTATTTATAAATAGTATTGGCTTCCCGTTCTGCCTTTTCCTCAGGCCAGTACACATGCCAAGGTGTGATTTCCTATTTTAGTGCTTTGATTTTATTTTGATTTGCAGACGCTTCTAAATAGCTTGCATACATAATGAACTTGGTTTTCCAGCTCCTTCCAGTGGAGCCCTTGGAGGCAGACCGGGAGTCCATATGAATCCATGGCTTACATGTTGAGAGCCACTGCCGCCTGCTGCTCAGGGGAGGGTTGCCTGGCAGGGAAGGTCAGGAACACCTCTGTACTTTGTTCACTTACACTCTCAGCAGAAAAGACATGTCCCATGAATGGGAAAAGCACTTCTCCATTCTCTGAGGTTTCAATACAAGTCCTGCCATCTGAAGAACCTTAAAAGGAGTTCAAGTTCACTCTTCCTTTCTCATTAATAAAATGAGGAATGAGGGTTATTTCCCTCAGTAGGGCTGGACATGCATGAGGTGTACAAACTTTGGCATCGCTGTGCACAACCAATTTCAGTAAGAGTACAAGAACTCAGTTCTCTGTGCTCAGTGAGGCACTCATTTTGTATCACAACCTAGAGGAAAGTGTGCTTACGAGGACACAACACCACTGTGAGAATAAATGACATTCAACATAGTGAGAAGTTGCACCCCCAATTCAGTTATTATCCTTGTTTTCACTGGACTCTCAAAATACAGAGTAATTAATAAATATAACATATTTTTTCTGAAAATATTCCAAAGGTACAGAGCTCATTGATTTTGAAATTAAGAGCCCGGAAATTTCTTTTCTTTTTAAAGTTAAGCAAATTAAAACGTTCTTGTCTCTCTCTCCTCTGTCTTGTGGCGCTTGTATGAAACTACTTTCAAAGGCAGACAGTAATGTGATCTAAGAAGCTGACATTATTTAAAAACTATCTGTGACTTTCCTTCATTAAGTCTGACAGTTGGATGAAAAAGCAGCTGAAGTACAAAATATTTGTCATCAAAGCTGCTGGATGATCACTTTTGACGGGAAACATATTATGTGTGAGCACCTGTGACACATCATTATGAATAGATTCTCTTGACAGAGAAAACATTATGTGCAACTGCTCTGAGGTCAAGCTGTGTGTGTGAGCTGAGACAGGCAATACTTTACTATTGAAATATGATAATTCTCTATAGCTAAGATCCATTACATGGCAAATTTCCATCTCCCCTTCAACTCCAGAAGTACTAAGTATAAAAGAAAAGAAAATGTACCCCTAGCCATTTTCACAATTTCTGCCTCTTTTCATGCATTCCAGATACATCTCATAAAAATAAAACAGCAAAAAAGGAAAGCCTGTAGTTCCAAATGGAGAATGTTATTGCTAGTGTTATGGAGCAAAGAATAGGATAAAATATGCAAGACAAGCTCCACTGATTTCATGTCATATTATAACTAAATGTGTGAAGCAAAATAAGCTCCAGTTCTTGGAAATTCTTAAAGAAAAACTATCGCTGAAATGTCAGAATTAACATTTTAAATGAAGCATGGGTTTTTCTTCTTAAAAATTATTAAAGAGATGCTCTTTTTTGATTGTCTCATACTGTGTCTGGCATTTCTTTGAGTCTTGTGTCTGTGTAATAAAATAGTTTCTCATTGCATTTGCAATAAGGGTAGACCCTTATTCTGGCTCGGACAAGAATCAAAGCAGGGAGGGACAAGCTGCATGCTCCAGAAACTGTCATTCTTTGAAAGCACTGGACTTTTTCATTGAACCTGGAAGAAAAAAATTGTGGAGCAAAAATATTTGTGCCTAGAGAATGAGATAGCATGTTTGAAATTAGGCATCTCCAAGCTCCAGCTGAAGATCTCATTCTCGCTACCTCTCAGCCTCCTCCCTCATCTGGTTCAAGATGCAGATGCTTGCCAGATCCTTGCAATGTTTGGGCCAGCCCTTCCCCTGCTGCAAAGACTGGGTGGGATTGAAAGGATTCCAGAAGGAAACACAGCAAACTCAGACTCTAAAATATATTTCTGCCACAAGGTGGGAACTTAATAGTTCTGGGTACAGAACTGGCCCTTACTCTTCCTTTTTAATTGCTGCAAATTGTTAGCACCTGCAGATCTCAAGTGCTTCAGCAACTGCACACCATAACCCCAAAGAAGCTACCAGAAGTTTTACTTCTTTTTTTCCCCTGTATCAGATAATGAGCTCAGAGTTTAAGTGATGTGCCACAGAAGCTGGAAACATAAACCCCATCTGGTGAAATCCTGTCACGGTACACCAGGTGTAAATACTGCTTCAAATGTCTATACTTAGGTCAACAGTAGAAATGGGTAAGTAATGCATATTCACTTTAAGAAATATTTTGAAGTGAAAAAGCAGGTGAAAAAGCACTAGGAGAACACAGACCACTCCTGTTAGCCCCAAATTATAGACGTGGTAAGAGGGCTGAAGAGAGGTTCAGTGCCTTGGCAGAGGGTCGGGCATTGTGGCCTTGCGAGTTAGACACTGGCTGCAGAACCAGGAGGTGTGGACTATAGCATTGCAAATATGTCCAAGAAATGCTCTTGCTAAATACTCTTGCTTGAAACCACTTGTTCTTTGGTGCAACCTACTCCATTGCAAAGACAAAAAAATTAAATAAAACATTCAGAACCAACTCAATGAGGATGAAATATTCTATGCGTGACCCTACTTACTACTGAGCACTCCACTGTCTTGTATCCAAACACTTCTTGAGCACTTTTTGAGTGAAATCATAGACTCTCAGGGTTGGAAAATGTAGCACAGCCATGGGCAAACCAAATGGTGGGAGCACAGAGACCCACAGACAAGTTCTTTCTCAGCTCTTACACAAAAATCAGCCAGAAGTGCTACAAACTACTCATTTGCAGACTCATGACTGGCTATAGGTCCAAAATCTCTCCCTTCTCTTTTCTTTTTGTAAAATCTAAATACTGGAGATTAGAGAAGACTCTAAAGGAATATTGAACTATTCCCTTCTCCTGTCTGGCTTTAAGCCCTTTTTTTGCCCCAGAAGTCTCTTTTTGTGCAAGCTTCTTGTCCAGATATTAGTTTTAAGTCTCATTAGCAAATGAAATCTAAGATTATTTTCCAAAGCTCCACTCTGGAAGCAATGAGTTATGGTTTCTGTTAAAAATAAAAAGTTAAGGATAAGGAGCTGAGTTTGAATCTGAACTTTAGTGGATGAGAATCTAGATTTGACCATGTGCAGCAAATTAATTCTAAACCTTTGCAATGACATATTTCAATCAATTTTACTCCATATATAGATTAAACTATGTGGGATCAAAAAGCCATGGAAATAAGAAAATGGAGGGGGAATCCAGCTGGGTGTAAATTTTGGCAGCCAGGGGGAAAGCACAGGGTAGAAGCCTATTCTTTGCCCATTTGCCTCAGCTGAGGTGCACTGTCTCATCACTCCTCTCCAACAACATGACATCCATTTAGAGGTTTGCTCTTGAAATGGATGTGCTAGGTAAATGAAATCCATCCCTGCTGCAGCTCCTGGTTTCTCGGGCTTGTGCATTCTCACAGGAAAAATTTTCACAGCAGAGCTGCTCTGGAATTCGGCCTTCCCAGCTGGGCTGCCCCTTGACGCGAGGGCCAGACCCCACCTCAGCTTTTACCACCAGGCAGCACCCGCAGGGACATTAGCCCTTGTGGTGGTGGGGATTTGGGATGGGAAATCTCGTGGGTTCTGGTCTCATTCGATTGCTCTGTGCGCTCACTCGAGTTCCTTTCTCTTTCCCTTGCCTAGTGAGAAGCAGCTGCCTGTGGTAGTGGCCTGGAAACAATACTTCATGTAAAGCAGAGCTACTCTCAATCATGCAGATTGTCCTTTAGGCAAACGCAAACAGCATTTGGCAGTCAGCTCTTCTAATGAGAAAGTCATTAAGGCATTCAGTTTGCAAACCACAGTGTATTTCCTCAGACTCCTTCTTGGACAGTGTTTCTTTGTGTGGGAATGCGTTAGAGGTGGGGCGCACAATGGTGGGGCAAACATGCTGAATTGTGGTGTCGGCAACAGGCAGTGTGGAGCAAGGACAAAGCCCAGGAGTGGTGGGACAGCCCCAGGAGAGCCAGGATGCCTGGGCTTGATAAATTTATATTATCAGTGCTAAATAAGTTGCCAGCCTGGGCTAAGGTGAAACCTGAGTTCAGTCTTGCAGGCTAAGCTCTGCTTGAACACTAGGCCTTAAATCACCTGCGGGGAGGCAAGGGACTGGATGTGCTGTGGTGGGGGAGCAGCTGGGAAAGATAAACCTCTACATGGCAATAACTATGTTGGAATGGCAATAAGTTTTCTGGGATGCAATTGAATCAGTGGTGATAGCTGAGGAATGTGGACTCTCTGTTTGGCCTTCTCTGGATCTACAGGAATCTGAGGCACCCGCAAAGAAGTCAAAGAGGAAAAATCAGTCTAAAAGTCAGCTGTTAAAGTCTTAATGTCTTCTGCTTCTCTTTGAGATTTGTTCTTCACAAATACTTTAGGATTTCTTTCTAAGAGGGTGGTAACTCCTCCAGACATTTTCCTGACTTCTATTTTACTTCAGAGAATTGCTGCCTTCTGATACAAAACATGTAACAAAGAGGATTCCCAAGTGTCTTCCTATGTTTTGAAGGAAGAAGGTCCTATATAAACAAAAAAAATTTTCCTCATACCTCTGCCTGGCTTGACAATATTTTTCTCTTCAAGAGGCACTTCACATCTGAGGGAAAATAAACCAGCCTATTTTATTCACCAAATGTCTATAGTTCTAAAAAGCAACAGAAACATGAGTATTGGACTGTTCCACAATCTCAGGGAGTATCCGTAACTGTTTTGTAGTGGTGTCTATGAGCAAGGAGGCCCTTGGCCCAAGTGGCCAAGACCTCACTGAGGATTGCCTCATCATTATTAAACACATGTCTGGCAGAGTGATGCTGAAAATTAAGTATACTGGCAGCCAGAACACATTTCCCCTGAATTTGGTTAGAAAGAGCATCAACAGGCTGAAAAATCTCACCAGGGGTGCAGAGTTTTATGGAGTCTCCTTGCATCTTCAGCACAACAGAAATCAGCCACAACAACCACAAATGGCTCCTTGTCATTCCAGAGAGTTTTGTAAATAAACTGAAAAATTCTTTTCATGGAGAGAGAAGGGAAATTGACTTTTTTTTTCCACATACTATGGAGCACCACCAAGAATCAAGGATCCAGAAGTTTAAGCAGTATGGGAACCAAAGAGGATCCCTGAGGAAATTGCCTTAAACCCCCTGATAAGTGATGGTGACGGTAGGACCAAGTAATGAAATATCTTCTCACATCAAGTTTTAAATCCTATAAGCAACTGCAGATATTACTTTATATATTACTTTTAGAGTCAGCTGTAGTTATTTCCAAGTACCCAGTCTTCAAGTCTATACATCAGGAATTTTTTCTAAAATGTAAACTTAATTACATAATTACATAATTATTGTCTAGATAAAAAGAGCTCTTATAGAAGGGCAAGTTCGTGATCTATTAAAAGTAGTAACCTACTATTTGTAGTAACCTAATAATTCTATACCCAGCTGTATTATGATAGTTGTCAGATTCAGCTACTTGCAAATAAAGCATCTCTATTCAGATGAAAAAGGAAGTGTGACTTTTGGAAAGAGATTATATTTTGTGCACATATAGACAGTATTTTAATACTCTAATCCTGCAAGTTGCTGTCATGAAGATCCCCAGCTGGTTTTATACTGGTCATATGGACACAGAACTCTAAAAACAAAGCTGTCAACATCAGTGTGACCCCCTTGACTCTCCAATCTCTTCCCCACAAGAGATGCATGCTTCTACTGAGTAAAGAAGCAAAAATGTGTAGCGTACAGGCTCATTCTTTGAAATGTGCAATCTTTCTGCTTGATAGTACTGTTCCATCTCCCATTTTTGTGTTTCTAACAAAGGTCGTGAATGCTTAGGCTATCCTGGTGGCAGCAGAGCCTGTATGCCCTCGCCCCCCCAAACCCATTTGCTTCTCCTGTTTTGTTCTCCTGACATACTGGAGACTTTTATTGTTGCATATTACACAGATGCTCATGTATTTCCAATCTGTATAAGGATCACTCAGCTCATACTGTCAACATTACACAACTACAGTAGCATTTGCAAGTTTCTCATTTCCCACAGGGTCTTTTGAGACCAGAGTTTTTCTCTCAAAGTTTTGTTTCAGAAACCACAGAAAGAACAGCAGGATATAACAGATTTTACTTTCCATGCCTGGGACTAGGGAGAAGGGTTTAGACAGCAAAAGCCTGTAATCCCATGTCGAAACTATGATTTTCTACTACCATGTTTACAGCGTTAAAAAATTAATAAGCCAGACAGCAAGCCAGCCCACTGCCTTGGCAGTGCTCAGATGTGCCTTTGGTCAATTACTTAATATCCTCTCAATTTAATGTATTTTTCTAAGTGGAACTGATCAAAAGTTTGTACTGAATGGATAACTGTGTAACTGTTAAATTCATACCATACTGAAGCTAACTGGAAGCCCCAAGTATGTTGCTCACAGTGAAACTGTTCTGGATTGATGCCTGCAAACATTGATATGGAACCTGTCTCTTTAAATTCAAGACTCACATCAAGATTTTAAGTCATAGTATAGATATTAAGGAGTATCAGAGTGCTGGAAAATATCTAAAAATTGTATTGTACGAGTGGTAACAAGGAAAAACTGATGTCAGATTTTCATTAAGGAAAAAGGCCAGCTTCTCCAGGCTGACCGGCCATCCATCTGCCAGTGACATAAAATTCTGTCCAAAATTCCAAGCTGAAATTAATTATTAAAATACTAGGTTCTAGCCACCACTTCTCTGCTGCAGTGCTAGGTAGTGACACTCAGCAAATTATGATCCAACAGTTTTCGCTTTTCCCTTGTGTCACTGGGACTCATGCTTGTCTAAAAGAGAAAGAAATCAAAAGTTTCTGAGTGCAAAACATGAACAGTATGATGTGAAATCAAATTCAGCTCTGGTGGAAAACAGACAAGAGACACCATCACCAGTCAGCTTGGACTCACTGATGAAAGTCCTGGGCCACTAAAATCAATGATAAAACTCCTGTGAAGAAAATGGGATGAGGATAATTTGTTAATCAACATTAGTGTACTCCACAGTTTGAAGCACAATTATCAGATTTTTAGAGGGCGGTATGATTGGATGGCCTGTTTAGATTGGGATTTAGTAATAGGATGGGCGAGATTTAAGTAGACATCCAATTCCTGAGAAACTGACTCAGTTCAACAGCACTGTGTGCCTGGATTTTCTAGTGAAGTAACCATGAATGGCATGTAGTTAGGGCTTGCTTCATCACCCCTTCTGCATGCTGCTCTCCCTTTGAAGTCTGAGCCTTTCCCTCCCAACCAGCTTCACTGCCGAACACACTGACCCACATGAAAGAAATTCAGCGCTCACACCGAGCATCATTCACATCCCCAAAACCGTAATGCATCTGACATCACTGCAGTGACACACAGCAGGCAGTTTACTGTTGAGCTTCAGCTGTGCTACAAAGTATTTCAGCTGAATTATTGGGGTGCTGGTGACAAAACCAAGGCTAACATCCATTTTGTGCTAAAGCAGAGAAACGGTTCATTTTCTTTGTGGTGGCACACCACCACTTCTCTAAGTATTTGCACACCAATCAGCTCGTTGATTGGAAGGAAGAGAAAATGAATTAAAATGAATTAAAGCCTCTGTTTATTTGTTTGTTTGTTTTTGTTGTTGTGGTTGTCTTTTTTAAATTAATGTAACATCTGTAATAGTGAGTTTGTTATCCCAAATCCAATTAACAGTATAACACTGACACATCAAACTTTGTCAAAGTATTTGACAAAATATTTCTATTTTTGAAGAGTGACATATTGTAACGGAATTTTATTCAATTAATAATTGTCTGAGTGGTTTTAATTTAAAATAACAATAGCAACATTGTAAAGGTGATAAGGAATTATAAGGCATAGAATTTCAATTTAAAAGAGAAAGGAAATTCTACAGTAAAAAAATAAACTGAGGCCACCTATTGACAATATTAGGTAAAGAAAAACAAAACCCTGTAGCCAATAATTATATATAAAATCAAGAATTAAATATCCAAGAAACTTTGGGTTACTGTTATGAGTCTTATTAAACATTTTATAATTAGGGTTGCATAGTCAATGGTTTTGAAGCCATTTAATATTTCTGTACAATAGCAAAAAAAAATATGAAAAAAGTCTAATTTGTCTTTAAAACTTGTCTTTAGCCTAAATGGGAAAAAAAAACAACCCACATTTGGAAAGATTAATGAGCAAACTATGAACTATAAATTTTAAGGATGACTTTTTTATTTGTCTGATTCATTATTTAATATGGCTGATGCACATCCAAAGTGGCATTTACCATTTTTTATGCATAATTGAAGAAGTGGTTATAAAAATAAACTTTTGTTGAAGTATCTCACTGGTAGCAATGGCAGAAGTCACATCATTTGGGCTGGATCAGAGTAGCATCCTGAGGGTGTGTGTTTAACCTTGCTCTGCACATTCAAGCACAGAATTGTGAGACATCTCTTCCTATCCAAGCTCTTGCACAAGAAAGTGATCCATTTACTATTTTGTGGCCTAAGAGAGCTGCTTTTTCAGGTGTCAGCTGCCTTGGCCAGCTTGCAAAATATCTTTAGCACTTTGCAGCATGCTCTGTTGAAGAACATTTTTCTAATAATGCCAGTAATGAGGAAGAGAGGACTGCTCTGTTCTGTTTTGTGACACTGTAACTTAATTAAGCTGTTGCAGAATGAATTATAGAAATAGAACCCATTACTGCAAATAGAACTGTCTAATATAAGCTATACCAACAATTAGTTAGGCTTCAGTGAAAACCAAACATCCCCTAGATATTAGAAAAACATGAAATCACAGCAGTTATTTTTAAAGCATCCAATATGATGAATATTTGGCAGCTCAGCTGGTGGCTAGTGGCTTGCCACCACGTTGGGCTGCCATGAGACAGGGCTCGGATGTGAGATGACCGCAACAACACCACTCAAAATGCTGGGCTGCTGCAGAAAAGTTGTGCTAAAAAAATGTCACAAGCAGATGCCAAAATGGAAGAAGTGAAAGGAAAGGCTGAACTGTGCCCTAGAATGAAAACATCCTACTCAACTGGCTCCTCGACCTCCTGGACTTGGATGAAGCAAGTTAAGCTGTTTGTCTCACAGAGGTAGCAAACTGCTACCCCAAGTACCCAACAAGCATATTCTCCTAGTGACAGCAATCAAAATCACACATGAAGGGATGCAGTCCTGGGGTAGAATGATGGACCCAGTTATCAGCTTGTAATCTGTAGACCACCAGAGCTCTGCAAAACGTTAGAAATCAGGAAAAATTATTGTGATGGTGTCAGTTTCCCACCTCCAAAGCAAAAATATACACAGTCCAGCACACATGAAAAAGAAACCATGTGGAAGGATATAAAAGGTATAGGTTAACTTTCAACATCTAGTTACTTTTTCTTTCCCTAACAATACCATTGAATCACGTGCCTTTGAAGAAAGTTAGGGGTTCTTGGGTTTGAAGGTTGATAAAGTTGGATGACTATGATCTCTTTCTAGCATTGTAAAGTACTAGAATCTACATTTTCAAACCTAGGGCCTCCAGTGAGACAACGTTTCACCTGCTTCATTCCTATGTATATACCCTCCTTTTCAGAATGGCTGCAGAAGATGCAGGTGGTCAGAAGTCTGAAAATGCAGCTATTTATTCAGGAGTCCAATCAAAGAATTGCTACTTCACTTCTAGAGCTAAACTTAGAAATTTTGGCTTTGTCATCTTTGTGCTTCAATTTTTTCATCTGCAAAGATGAAACTATACCTATCTCTTAGGATTGTGAGGCATTTAATTCATGGATATTTACAATATGTCCCCAGCTTTGGCTGAAATTTCTGGCTTCTTTGCACACCCAAACCTTCATGAGAGAGCCTGTTCCTGGCACCACATTAAACCTTCCTTTATAGAGGGTTCTCTCATATACGTCAGATTGTTATGGGCACAACTATTGAGTCATGGGTGCAAGTGTGCTAACAATTTATTGTAGTTATTCACACAACATTTCCATGCACAGATTTCAAAGGCATACTGAGACAAATTGAGAAGCCAGTTCTTTTAACTTTCTGATTTCTGCTCTGTGACTGAAGAGATTAGATTATTGGAAAACATGCTATTAGCACTGGCTTGCAGCCAAAGGGTCTGCTGTGGATTCTGCAAGGGGTGCTGTACTCACTGTAAATTAAGAAAAAGAGCTGGGTAAGTTACTCTAGCGAGGAATGTTCCCTTTGGGAATTGTCCACAGCAAACGAGAGCTGTGGTTGGTGAGCAAAGAGCAACAGGGAGAAGAAAAATAACAAAAAAGGTCAGAAATTTCAGGGAAATAAAAGGCTCTTTTTCTCCTCTACACTGAGCACTAAGTTAACAAGCTTTAATGTTTCTTCATCCCTTTCATGCTACTTTCTGCCTACCCAAACCAAATTAGAAAAAAAACCCCATACAATTGCCATGTAAGCCCATGATTAAATTCCTCCCCTTTTGAAAAAGCACATCAGCATATGGTTACCTACACACGTAGGTTACAGACCCCTTGACTTCAATTAGACTTAAACACCTGATTAAAATTAAGGGCTCATTCTTGAATGGAAGCTCTTGTGCTTGGAGCAGACACTTATCTTCCTGAAGCAGGCAAAAGCCTAACTCCTAACATACTAACTTTGCAAATAATACCTTGAACTCCTCAATCATTAACTAATTCAAAGTTTAAACATTTATATTTTTTAGGTTTTCAATAGTTTTAGGTAATTTTGTATTGGGGAAAATAAAATATCAAATATTTTTGACATAATGACCATGTTTTCATGGTGTTCCAGAGAGCCAAACCATTATTCTTTTCTCCTTATTTTTTAGAAGATTAGAAAAAAGACCTCTTCCCTAATACTGCAGAGAAAAGCATAGCTGTGTGAATTCAATAGACTTATGAAAGGCTTCTAGCACTACTTTATTAACTTTTTAAAATTAATGTTTATGCATTTTAAATCATTCCATTATATCTGGAGTAAGACTTCTACAGTACTTGGAGTCAGCAGCCCTGTTCCTTTGTGTCTCAGCGAGATACTCAACAAATTTTGGTGCTTTTTAATATGAAGGTGTTCAACATTTAGATTACTAAATAGTTTTATAAGGGGCTACTAAGCTATATCCTAACAGGAAGGCAAACAGATTGCTTTGATTTCAGTAAGAATTAAACCAGTATCCTATAAAAGGAGAGACTCAAAGCCCATTCATTAATCTCTAAACTATCTTTTTCAGCTTAAATCTGCTGTTTGCCACATAATACTTTCCATACCAACATCATATGTAACACTCCATATGGAAAAAAAGCCAGTACCACAAAGGTGTTCTCACAGAAAATTAGAAAGAGGTGTTCAAAGGCAAGCTAAATAAAAAGGAGGCCAAATGATCAGGAAAAATGTTTACAAAGTTTACCACGTACACAGGAAAAAGAGAGTAAGTATAATTATTGAACACTCTTGTCATTTCAACCATCCTTAAAACCCCTGAGAAAATTATGTAATCACATAGCAACAGCAGTACTAAGATTCCAAATATATGTGCAGCTCTAGAGGAATTTTCACCCTGTGGTCCTCAAAGCGCTTTATAGCAATCAAATGAGATGGAGCTCCATGACGTAAGTAAATGCTTTAGGGGCCACATTACCTTAGAAACACATGTTTGGAGAAGAATGGGAAAATGCATTGCCTGTCTCATGGCTGCTATAACCAGCCTGAACTGAGCCATTCTCTTGGGTTGAAGCTATAATTCTTGCCAGCAAACCCAGATTGGTTGCTATTTGCCTTATTCTGCTTTTTATTGCAAGGAGGAGGTACATGGAGTCCATGCCATAGCAATAGTTCAGTACCAGGGATTAAGAAAGGACAATGCATCACCTCAATGCTACTTTTCCTCCTATGAAGACCTCTAAGTTTTGAAGTGCCTTGTTGCTTCATAGTGCTTGAGGGCTGCTGGTGGCAGGCAGGGCAGAGCAAAGAAGGAAATTGAGATGTCCTCATGTCTTCACTTCCAGCAGGAACACAGTTTCTTGGTCACAACACAGGGACAGTGCTGTGTTAGACCCTGCCACAACTCTCCAGTAACAACATTGCAAGCAAAGAACAGGTACATGAACGTTTATCACCAAAAGCCTTTTGCTGGCATAGAACAGGGCGGAGCTCAGATATGCTGAGGCCTCAGTCAAGCCTGTCCTTAGAGATAAAAAAGCATAGTAAAATCTGCAACTAGCTTAGGAGACTGTTTTCTCCAAAACCAGCCTTTTCTGAGGCATACTTCACAACAGCAGTGCTTTCTCTAGGCAGTAAAACAAAAAAAAAGAGGCAGTCTGTAACAAAGCATTGCCCCTAAAATATCTATGCTATAATGATATCTGCTGGAAGTACAGCTATAACCAATTAGTGATACAGATGAATCTGTAAGATTCAGCTGCATTAATTAAGATAAAATTCAGAAAGCCTTGATAGAGAAAATCACTGCAGCAGTCTCAGGGAGGCACTCTTATCTCAGTCACATGTATGTTTCTAATCAGAGGTGAGACATCTTTTTAAAAGTATGCTGTAGCTTAACTATAAATTATTGTGCCTGGGAAAGGTACAATTGAGTGGATCCAATAGTTTATGCTGGGCACCTTCAGACACCTCTTGCTGCTGTATCTCTGTCTAGGGGCATGTGCTGGCAAGCTAGCCTTTTATTAGCATTTTGCCTTAAGATAGTAGCAGCAAAATCACTGTTCACAGTGGGTTCTGTTATGCTTATCAATCTAAATCTAATGATAGAAAAAATAGAATGAAATAATTGTGCATAAAAACAAATAAAAGTGTTATATTTCTAATATAATGTGATGATCCAATATTTTCTTTGTGATTTGAGAGCTACTTGTTTCACAGGAGATTTCAGAAATTAAATAAATTTTAATTTCCTTATAAAAAACTGCACATTGTTGCCTTATGAAGAAAACTGGATTCTTAAGTCTAGTAAGGTTTCTATGTAGCATATCTGCCGAATGAGGCATCAGTGTAAGCAAATAGATGGTATGAGACTTGTTGATTTTACCATTATACATTTGTGCAGGATGAAGGATGGGAGACTATCAAGAAAGTATCCTTTTGATTTCACATAATTTTCTCTTGTGTGTCTTAGCCACTTGTCTAATCCAGTTTAACATACAGATGAAATTACTGACCAAAAAAAAAGAGAATTAACAGTAGCTTTTCATTTTTTAAAGCCTAAACATGTATCTAAATTTCTTCTACTGTATCATCTCTCCCTCAGTTTGTTTGTTCTTTATATCAAAGAAAAATTTTAAAAAGCACTAGGAAATTAGTATTTTAAAGAAGATGTGAAGATGCAATATTGTTTTACACTAAAAAAGGAGTGAAATAATGCAGTAGTCCTCCTCTTTCAAAACGCTGAAGGAAAAAACACCCAGGTTGTTCACTGCTACTGTCTTTTATGACCTGTGGTATATATACCACTCTCTTTCTTCAAGTGACCATGCTGCAGAAATGCTAATGGTGCTGTCCTCTGCAGAACTTAGAGACACCATTACCCTAAACAAGATATTCCCTCATCCAGTATGGCTGTGAACAAAAGAAGAAAAATTACCTTTATAGTTATAACCTCCTTTTTTATATTTTTCTTTCATCCCCATTACACTGTGACTCCTGCTCTGAAGGTGAAACCCGTCCTCTGTTAAAGGGATCCCTCTCTCACTCTCCCCAGGGTGTGCATTCACATTTGGGCTATATGGCTCTAAAGTACTTCTGATTTCAATCACTAATTTTACCCTCAAATTGCAGGTGCTTAAGCTGTAACTTAACATAAAACAGCAAATTTTGAGAAACAGTTGTTTTCATTGTGGCCATTAAGTTCTAAAATAGGTGGTAATGGTCTACAGCATCACAAACTTGAGACATAATGATAGCCCAGCAATCCCCCTAAAATGATGGATGGTTAAAATATCTGCTGGCCTTGAACAGTCAAGCATGTCTCCAGAGTAGGAATTAAGAGCTCTGGAGCTTAATTATTTGTTTCCCCTTGTAGGTAATGCAGATTTGGACATCCAAGGCTGAGACAGCTGTCCAGGCTCCTCAAGAGCCAACATCTGTCTTGTCAGGTTTAATTCTTCTGTGGATGGAGAGGGGGAGACCCTCTGGTCTTGGGGACAGCAGACTTTGTTGTCACTGGAGGCAAATAAACACTTGTAGGGCTCAGTCCATTTGAACTATTTTATACCTCTGCCTTGGGATGAGGTAGCCCCAGAGTTGCCATTTTATGTCCAATGGTTAGCTCAGCTGTTGATGTTCATACTTTCAGTATCTGCAGTCAAGGGATGTGGTCAAATTATTTATTTGAGCCAAATGTCACTGTCCTCTAAATATCAACAGACCTCTGCCAAACTATCCAGTGAAAGGTCCTTGAGATTCATTGAGGTAAAGAGGTCTGATCACCCAGATTTTAGCTAGATTTGCAAGTGATCTGTGTCTTTTAAAATGAGATCACTGCTGTTGGCTAGTCTTAGAAGAGAACTTATCTGCCTCCTCTACAATTTTGGAAAAATTAGGAAAATGCCCTCTTCTGAAAAGGAGATTATTATGAACAATGAACTGATATTTGTACAGGTTTTGAAAAGTCTGGTGCATTCTTGCTGCTGCTTCTTGCTTTAATGATTTTAAGGTGAATACAGTCATTTAGGGGAGTTTGTGCCAAACAAACTTCAGTTGGTCTCAGCTATCCAAGCCCACTACCTTACCAATGTTCCTCCTTCTTGAAGAGGCCACTGAATCTACCCCTCTACAGCTTTTCTAGAGCATGAGTATCTCTTCTGCTTGGCCTTCTGAAGTTCCTAAGTATGCACACATGGAGGTACACAAGAAGACAAATTGCCTTACATCCTACCACCTTCCCTGTTGTGACACAGAAGCCACCAGCTCTGTAAGTCACCATGATCAGAGACGGGAGTTCCCACCAAGTCAGCACATTCCTGCTCAGTAGCTCATACCCAACCCTCCCAGTTGTCCAGGTTGCTTTTACAGATTTCTCCAGCTAAGATCTAAACTGACTTATAGAAGATGGTGACTAATTTTGAAAGGTTGGATTTGACTATGAAACTGAGTTGAAAGGGTGAACACAGATTGATGTCTAGGATAACTTGGACACTCACTGTGCAGATATGAGAAGGAGACTGCTAGCTTTAAAAATGAGATGTGATACTAAGAGGTCTGCTTTACATGCATTATTTGTGAGCACCAGAGATTTCCACCCCGGGGAAGTATCATAAGTGGTCTGGATAAGCTCCAGGCATTTTTCTTGCAAGACTTAACCTGTTGAAGGTGGACACTGGAGTAAAATGTTGTGATCCAATTTTTACCCCTTCTCTATTGGAACCAGCACACTCTACTCACTGGTTATTGACAATAAATAAAGTAATTAAAATTTTAAAACTCCGTGTCATCAGCCTCTATTATGATAGAAAAGCCTGCTATGGTATGCATGTGCATAGACATATACCTGCTATTCACTGTGTTCCTAGAACATCTTTATTTTTAAGCAAATAAATTGGCTATCATGTAGATGTGTTTATACATCCTCATTCATCTCTGTTTGCTGTAAAAGCAGCATTTTTTATTCTCAAAATTATCTCCACTGGAAAGAGACTTCTGCTAGAATTACTTCTTAAGTTTCATAAGCTCCAGAACAGTGTTGGTGTTCACCCCTTCTCTGCTACTAATACCTACTGCACAGAGAACATTAAGATACTGTATAAACAGGATAATTTTGGAATACAATAAGAGTTAAAAAAATCCACCAGACCAGTGCGTGTTTTCCCCTGTAACAAATCACAGTTCTTGATACATTTTGAGGTGAAAGGGGACTTGGTTTTTGTTTTTGGTTTTGGTTTTTTTGGGTTTTTTGTTTTGTTTTGTTTGGTTTTTTGTGGGGTTTTTTTTGGGGGGGGTTGTTTGTTTGGGTTTTTTTTGAGGCGGGGGGATGTTATATTTTCAGGGAAGACTGGAGAAAAGCAAAGATGTCTTAACAGGGACTCTGAATGCTTTTGTGGCTGCACACGGATCATTTAAAATACTTTGGTCAGGGTAACACACTCTGCCCAATGCTGTCTGGAAGATTTGCAAGCATGGTACACACATTACAGAATGCTGTCTCTGTGCTGATATTTGCAATGATAACACACTGACACTCGAATTACACTGTGTTCTGGTTGCTGCCTTCTGTCTTGCCCTTTCTTACAAGCAGCCTAGAGGTAGGACTTTCAAATGCATTTGTAAAGCGTCTGTAGCTGCAAACATTAATAAGAGCTATCACTTAGGAGCAGTTACTTACACTTTGTTTAATCTCTAATGGATTCTTCTAAATATTTACAGTAGAACAGTTGTCAGACCAAATGCTGGACATTACTGGCAACGTCCCAGCAGCCGAGAGGAGAGGAGAGGAGAGGAGAGGAGAGGAGAGGAGAGGAACCTACTTGTATTCTTCTGTGGGGTTTTAGGGAGACAAGTTCTGCATTCAGTATCTTGGTGGCACTGAGCAAGAATGGTCCAGAGGATTGTGCACACCCCAGCACCAAATTGTGCTTTGGTCGTGTAAAACTGCCTTTATTCTTGTTTATCTAGGGGGAAATGACTGTTTGAATGCTTGCTTTGCAGACACTGAAGTAAATAAACTGTATGAAAGGCCAGTGGCTGCTACAAGAGGTGGAGAAGCTCCAAATTGTTTGGGGGTGTCCGCATACCATCTCCTGCTGTTCTCTTGGACAACCTCTTGGCTGGTAGATCTGGAACCTGCAGTTGTTGTGGCTCCCTGGCACAGGTTGATATGGGCTTTAAAATAAATAAAGCTAATCCTGTGAGGCAAGTTACCTTGGCTCTGCTGAGAACAGGGTGTGTGAAGGAGGTGTGGAGGAGGAACAAGAGGATGGGCAGCAGTAGGGGCCAGTGGCTACTGGGAGGGACCTATGTGCCAGCAGCAGCTGGCTAGCAGATCACCCACCAGGCTGTCCAGCTGTGTCCAACAAGTGGGGTCTTGGGCAGGCAGGAGGAGGGGACACTGCCTGCATTGCTGCTTTACAGATGAGAGAAGTGCTGGTACATGGGAGGGGGGGGGCCTGAGACACAAGGCACTTGTGTGCCTTGCTATCCCCCACTGTGGCACAGCAGGCCTTTACTTACACAAAAAGGCATCAAGGATTGTTGTCTTTCTTTGGAAAAATTTCCATTCACTTTAAAATGAGAGCCTTGCATGAATAAGAATCTATGAATTTACCCAGATATATAAGTTTTCTATAGCATTTGCTATTGTAAGGGCTTGTCCTAATTTTGAGACGTGTGTGTGTCTGTCTGTGTGTGTGTGTGTGTATATGAATGCATGTGTGAGAGGGAGAGAAGTCTCACTGCCTACAACTGTTCTGCCAAGATAAACTTTGGAGCATTTTATAAATTAACTCTGCTCTATGTGTTTATTTTTCTTTTGGAGATTCTAAAAAGAGACTGTTCAGCCCATCTT
The DNA here is from genome assembly GCA_013400775.1 of Chaetops frenatus. Lineage (NCBI taxonomy): Eukaryota > Metazoa > Chordata > Aves > Passeriformes > Picathartidae > Chaetops > Chaetops frenatus. The sequence continues at coordinate 125,240 of VZTR01009155.1, forward strand.
ATTAGGGGCAGCACATTTTTTTAAAGAGAAAAATAAGGTCCTACTCTGCACTGGAAAGTATTTGCTATTTTCAGTGAAAAGTATTCTTTCCTTCTGACCTGGCATATTAGATAAGATTTATATTTCTGACCTGACATTAGGTAGTTAAGATTTATTCTTCTATATTAACTTTACTGAGCTTGCAAGCTATTCATTTACAGCATAGGGAATATATTTATGGCAGAAGCAAAGAAAGTTCACTACAAAGTAGTAAAATATGTTATTAGGAGTGTCCCGTAGACTGATGAAAATTGTGAGTACCCTTGCAGCTGGCTCCCTTCTGACTCTTTTTTCCTTCTTTGTTATTTCAACTTTAAAACTTGAATTTGAAGTCAGTCTCGATGGCAAATAACTTAAAAGAGTCCAGATGATTCTAATATATCCACATATATGTACATACATTTACGCTGTGATTGAGAGGTGCGGGGAAGGGGATAACAAGTGACTTGAATCCTCTCCGTGTTCTGCTGGCAATGACCCAGGCATAAGTAACATTGGACCTGACTCTCCTGCCAATATAAATCAGGAGGAACTCCGCTGGGGTATAAAGCCGGTGTGTGAGTGAGCGCTGAATCAGATCTGGAGCTTTTCTCTATCCAAAGGTGTGGACCCAGGCAATCTGTTAATGTCCAATTGACTTAAAGAGGGGAACCGCAGACTATGATGGAAACCTGGAAGCACTTCAAGACTCTATAGGCAGAAGGTTGGAAAGTTAGAGGCCTCCTATTAAAATCAGTGGCAAAACCTTCCATTAACTTCAATAGGGAAAGAATCAGGCCCTAGAAATGTCTGGAAGCCAGAAAATTGCATGGCTCAAGAAAAAGGTAATAGGAGCTGATGACTTGCACCAATAAATCACCAATGCAAACCTGGCCATGCTTAGTTTAGACTCAAAATTGCTTTCATCTGATGTTTGTTTGAAACATTTTCATTGTAAAACCTTCAAGAACTGGCAGTTGAGAGAGCTGTCTCAACACAAGAACGACGGCTGGACAGGGTGTGGTACCTCCTCTGCCCCTGCGTCATCGGAGGGAGCCCGTCTTAGAGAGAAGCAAGAAGCACTGGCCTGCCTGTAGAGACAGCAGTGCTTGCACTCTGCTGTGAACCAGAGGATTTCTATTCCAGAAACTGTCAGACTAACTCTGTAAATCCACTTAGACTGAATATATTGGGGGAGGGGGGTTATGGCTCCACAGCAAGCCAGGAGGAGGAGTAGATATTTCCATTTGTGGACATTATTCAACTCCTGTCACAAGAGAGAATAGAGATGTGCAGAGCTTTGAGTAATTAAATGTGTTGGAGAAAGGGCTTGGCATAGGGAAAGTTGGGACCATCAGGCATTGCAAAAGCTAGGAATTGCTTATAGAGTGCAGTGAGCAGAGCTGCACATTGCAGTTCAGCTGAGGAACTCTGCTGCTCATCCTCTCTGCAATAATGCAGCTGAGGAGGAGGATTTTTAAAGTTGTACTCAGTCGAGGCCTGTTGCCACAGATCTTGACTGTCCCTGAGAAAGTGGTGGGGAAAAGCACAACATTATGGAGGGGGCTTTCCTCACCCCACAATATTTTTACAAATAGTGCATTTTTTCTGCTGGTCCCTCAAGGGGAGAGCAGTATACAAACTGGGTGAATAGTCTGGTATCTGTGCTAGGTCAAACAGCCACAGACATGTTTGATGTCAGCTGATGCATTCAGAATAGTTCACCACTTTACAAACTCCACACATCATATTCTCCTATTTGATAGACCTCAGGGCTACATTCTCTGTTACTCTGCTAAAACCTTCCCACCCTTCCTTATGTCTGGCATAGGCTCCAAGGATTCACATCTTTCTGTATATGTAGAGATTCATGGCTTGTTTTTACAATCTGTCTTTGTAAATCACAGTTCTTCACTGCTTCTTTTCTCTCACCAAGAAACTCACTGCTATCATCTAGTCATCACACCACAGCTCAAGGGTATCCTTTCTCTTTCTGCCATTTCTCCCCAAACCCCTGATATCAGCACTGTAAGTTGCAATAATTTGTGGCTTGGCATTGAAAAGGAAAAGTATGGTGAGGAAGAAACTTGCTTGTAGGTACAAACAAGGGAGTGAGGGCAAGGGAACACTAAAAACACGTTTCTCTGGGGTAACACTAAGGAAGAACAGAAATTGCTAACATTATGAGAAAATAAATATTTTAAAAATTGATTTGACAAAGGGCACATTATTTTACACCCTATATGCTGGACATATGATTGCACGTGAATTCTGATACGTCTGTTCTGGTTCAAGGCATTCACCTGCTAGCTCTCATTTCCAGTAGGCTTGGGCTGGATTCATGTGTTGAATGGATTATGAGAAGGACATGAATCATGCATGTATTAAATCTGGCAGGGTAATGGAGCAGATCTAGACTTATTACTACTTCCTTTACCACTTGCCACATCAGAAAATGCAACATTTTGGGTCTATTCCTGTGCTCACTAATTTAGCTAGTCTGGTCTGATGCACATTCTCACTCTGTGAATTACTTCAGGCACTACTTTGAGAAATAGTGCTCAAGTTCAATACCTGTAGGAAGAGGGGGAAGGCAGAGAAGGAAAATGCTCAGGAATACACAGTGCTGGGCAGGATGAATAAGTACAGTAATAAGGGGAAAGCTGTAGAAGTATCCCTCCTACGCTTTTAAGTGGCAAATTGCAGCTGTTCTCTGAAAAAAGACAGTGGAATACTCTCAAGTCCTGTAACAGCAACTCACAAAGAGAATTGCAGACTGCATTTCCGCTCCTTTTCTTGGTGACTGGCAACAAAAGTCTCCCATTTATCATGTTTTTTAGTAGTCTATATAAACATTTAGGCTGGATTCTGTGAACATGCAAATTTTATGCTGGCAAGGCTCTGTGAGATATTTGCTTCCTGACATGAGTTGTAACTAGAATCAGAATCAGTCCCCTAACCTTTATGACATGTTTATTCTGCCTAAACCATCTCCCATTAAAAATGCTGCTGTATTGTCATAGTGGCAAGGAAAGACACTTTTTCACTGGCACCTCCAATTTTCCCTGCCCAGGGCATAACCTATGGAGCATCACCTTCCTTCCAAGTGGCTGAGTAAAATTCCCAGCCTAGTGAAAGTGGTCATTTGAAAAGAAAGAAAGGTTTCATAACCAAAAAGGGAAGGGTCCATATATACCTTTCTGGTCCAGTTTTAAACATGCTGAGCTCATCAGAAAAAAAAAAAAAGAGGGTCCCCTACCAAACTTCTCAGGCAATTTTTTTGTTGTTCTTTAATTTAACATTTGGTTTAACCAACATAAAATTAATTATTTTTTCCCATGGCCAAACAGATTATCAGAACAGTGGGAGAAGAGATGGAATTTTCAAACAAACCAAAAGACTTCATGTGGAGTCAAAGATTTCTATTTGAGGTTATCAGCATGCATTTGACCTATATTTTAAGACAATTTCAAAGTGAAAATACTTTAATTCTTGTTTGTGTTTATGTGAACTTTCATGTACGTATGTGAAAGTGTATATACAGACATAGATAATAAAGTGTAGGGGAGAAAGGAGAGAGACAATGCATGAGTATGAGTTTTTCCAATTCTAGGACAACAGCTGTAGAGTCAGGGGGTTCCAGAGAATTAACTATATAAGCCAGAGAAGGTTTATATAAGAGACAAGGAATATGAGACGGAAGATTCTACTCCTGAATAAACTCTCTTATATGCAGTACTGCAATTTCTGGGACTGATCTCTTTTGAACAAGATGTGTCCAAGGTCTCTGCATAGTTCCAGATGAAAAACACAGGCCCTTTTTCCTGTTCCCAGAAGTAACCACAGCCAGTCGTGAAACCAGACTAGAAGGCNTAACCAAAAAGGGAAGGGTCCATATATACCTTTCTGGTCCAGTTTTAAACATGCTGAGCTCATCAGAAAAAAAAAAAAAAGAGGGTCCCCTACCAAACTTCTCAGGCAATTTTTTTGTTGTTCTTTAATTTAAAATTTGGTTTAACCAACATAAAATTAATTATTTTTTTCCCATGGCCAAACAGATTATCAGAACAGTGGGAGAAGAGATGGAATTTTCAAACAAACCAAAAGACTTCATGTGGAGTCAAAGATTTCTATTTGAGGTTATCAGCATGCATTTGACCTATATTTTAAGACAATTTCAAAGTGAAAATACTTTAATTCTTGTTTGTGTTTATGTGAACTTTCATGTACGTATGTGAAAGTGTATATACAGACATAGATAATAATGTGTAGGGGAGAAAGGAGAGAGACAATGCATGAGTATGAGTTTTTCCAATTCTAGGACAACAGCTGTAGAGTCAGGGGGTTCCAGAGAATTAACTATATAAGCCAGAGAAGGTTTATATAAGAGACAAGGAATATGAGACGGAAGATTCTACTCCTGAATAAACTCTCTTATATGCAGTACTGCAATTTCTGGGACTGATCTCTTTTGAACAAGATGTGTCCAAGGTCTCTGCATAGTTCCAGATGAAAAACACAGGCCCTTTTTCCTGTTCCCAGAAGTAACCACAGCCAGTCGTGAAACCAGACTAGAAGGCTCAACCAGCAAGTTCCATAGGTGAATAACTTACTTTTCAAGAAATTATGCAAGGCTTCAGAAAGTATTACGGATTGACTTTCATAATGTTTGGTGGTCTTTTAGTGGTAGCTATGGTTAGAATCCTCTCTCACATAATCAAGGAAGCATGGTAATGTAAGAGAGGGCTGCTCTTTTGATTAATCTATGTTATCAGAACTCAGGTGTGATTTATCCTGAAGGAGAAATGAACTCTGCTCACTGGGTAGCTGGAAATGATGTGATTTCAGAAAGAGGTGAATAGCAGCCTGGTTCACAGTCTCCTTTGTGGCCAGCCAGATCCTGGCACCAAGTAGTAAGATCCCCTCACTCTGATTGTTCCCCCTCCAGTGCTTCTAACCTCCATAAAGCTTGGGAAGACTTGTGTTTAGCAGAGTATCCAGGTACAATATGCATATACCTTATAAGTGAAAGCTTATTTGAAACTTCTTCCATAATTTTCACATTCATAGAGTGATTGAGACCACACAACCATAGTATATGTCACTGCTTGTTAGATATACTGAGCTTGGAGTTGGTAACATGACAAGTTTACTTGTTCTAAGACATAGTTTTGAAGGAAGATGGGGCTTTAAAGCAGGATTAGTATCTTAGCTGATTACTCAGATGGAAGAACATGGTACCCAGGCATGGAAGAGAATAAGCACTTTCAAATCATATTGATTTTGTAGGATTTTAGCAGAAATAAATTATGCCAATGGAGAAAAAAATGCAATATTTTTGTCCAAAATCTGTCTAGGGGAACTTGGTTTTATGTTTACCTGTTCCTCAAAATGACTTTGGTCTAATCTTCAGAAATAATATATGACCTAAGCAGACATGAGGATGTCCTTTTGCTGACAGTCAATTGAAATTGAATCCAACTGACAGATTTTTAGAGGTCTGAAACTTCCCCTCAACTGGTAGGTTAAAAAGCGCATTTAAATAGTTTCATTCCTAAAGTTGGGGCCTTCGTCTTAAAAATACTTGTCTAGGACATAGCTCAAGTTATAAATTCTACACTCTCATACAGAATTCTACTTTCCCTTTTAATACGCCCTCAACTCTGAAACTTGTCAATTGCCCAACCCTTCATAAAGCATAAACACAAGAGACAAATGTGTGATTTCATTTTGGACTGCAAAACAGAAATTGTTGTGGGTTTGGTTTCTTTTTTTTTTTNACAAAATCATGTCATTTATTTGTCTTCCAAGCCTTCAGGATTAGACATCTGAGGCCAGTGTGCCCAGCACAAGGAGGTCTCATCCCAGCTGATTATTTTTAGTTCTGTGTTATACTAAAACTTTCTGGAATCTTCATCCATCCCCATGTGTTTGCGAAACACTTGCACTTAACATCTTCTGACTCCCATGTTGAATAAATAGCCTTTGCTCCCACTTTTCTATTTTGGAGGGCTAGTTCTTCACTCAGCAGTAACACCAAGTAAAATAACACTAGCAGCTCATTATTCAGTGGCACAGAAAAAAAGTGAAATTAATTATGAACATTCTAGGAAAAGGAAACAAGGTTATGAAACACTTGCCGACACTGGTTTGTGTAATCTTCATGAACAAGCAACGTAATAATTCTGGGCAAGTGTGCGTGGGAGGCGCGCTCTGGAGAAACTGGCTGTTTTCCTCTCTCTGACCGGTTGAGCTGTTATGATAAAAAATGTTGTTGCTAAAGAAACCTGTAATAAATCCTGATGGGAGTATTGCATGTGCTGATAACATACATAAACTTTGTAAACATATTAAAGTGTCGGGTTTTAGTAGCTCTGGTTCATGTGGATGTTCGTAAAAGTTTTTCAAGGAATGCAACGGAAATCTTGTTTCACCAGCTGGTTGCTCCTACAACTCTGGTTCACTTGAGAACCTTGTCTTCCTTCCCCTTGAAACAGAGCCTCAGTCTGTAGGGAAGCCGACTTAAAATATCTCAAACCCTACTTCTGCTGTAACTTCCCAGGAAAACACTATCACCAGTGAAGCTGTGTACCCAGGGAGTTATTTGGGGAGAAGTGGGGTGGATGAGGTGATGCTTGGTAAAGGATTTATGCTGTTCTGAACATCTCTGCTTTGTGTCGTGATGTACTCCATTGACACCTCCATCAAAGTACAGCTGGCAGCTCTGAGCAAGATATTTCAGTTGCCTTTTAGTAGGTGAGAATTGTTGGGTGCCTACAACAGGGACAAAATTCAGCACGCCGAACAAAGGAGTCTTAACCTAGTCTGAAAAGATAAGGTCAGAAACTGTATCCAATCCTGGATGTCCACTGCATTTAGGTGCCCTGGCACTACTACACAGCACTGCAAACCAGTCTATTTTTTAACAAAATGAAGGAAAATTCACTCTTTTCTTTTGAAACACACCAAAAAAGAGCAGCAACCTTGCTGTCCCTTAATGTATACAAAAACTTAGCTGCTGAAATATTTGGCTAGGAACTGAAAATCTAAGCTAAATTAATTCTTCCTGTGCTGATACAGTCTAATAAACTGATGTTTTTCCACCTGGATTTGCATGTAATCTGAGGTCGTTGCCCATACCAATTGCAGTTTGCACAGGAAAAGCAAGGGCTTGAGGACTGGGTATGGAGCAGGAATGCATGTGACTATATTCCAATATCAGTTAGCAGCCATCTGCAATATTGTGTGCACCGTGTGGAGGAATTTTGCATAGATATATTCATTATTTGTCACAATTTATTCATTTCAATTTTTTTTACACAGTTTATTTAAGACAAAATCTCAAAGTCTCTGCATGAAGCAACATGAGCTCCACAAGATGCTCAATGCCAGTAAGATGAAACATCATGTTAAAAATTATAGGGCATCTGAGAAATGTCCATGTGTCAAAGGTGAGGTGGAAATTAGGCATCATTGAAGGTGAAGGACTCATATTTAAATCCTGTCCTGGACACACCTAAGGCACCTTACGTCCTGCTCTTGGATGTGAGCCTTTCTGTGTTTGCCCTTGCACTTTACAAGAAGCTGCAGGAATCACACATCGTTACTGTCCCAACATCTATCAATGAGCTCCTGTTTCATTTTACAGTGTCCCAAAATCTTTACCCTGCAGAAAATCCCATGTCTGAAATCCCATCTAGGACCTTGCAATTTTAAATATGAAACCTGTCAGCATGTAATACTGACACACATTAAGAAGCTTGAAAGGATAAACTTTATAGCAGCACTACCAGGACTTGGTGTAAACCTGTGGTTTGGGATTTTACTTTTATTTAAGAGTATATTATATACTATATAAGCATTCCTTTATGTTCTTCCTCCTAATTATTCTGTTGTGTGGAGCCAAAATATCAGTGCAAGGCTGGGGTGCTGCTTGGAGGTGGCAGGAGCTGGAGCTTGGTGCCACTGCCACAGCCAAAGGCTCTCCCAGTTCAGCTCTGGTCCCCATGGCTAAGTCCTTTAAGAGCACTGGAGCAAGAAGTGTTTTGTGGCTCCTTTTCTTCAGTGGCTGCTGTGTTTGATCACAGGAGTAAGTAACGCTAACATTTTAAAATGAAAGGTTGATGGCTAGTAATCTTGAAACTGAAACGCACAAAAATGTTTATTAGTCAGCTGTCGTACAACCGTAGTACAATCATTCCTTAAGTAGCATTGCTCATCGCACTGCTCTGTACTAGCAACAAAAACAAGGTTAAAGTACTCATTAATAAAATCTGTTAGATTTTATTATGACAAGGCATCTAATTGTAATCATTCTGCTGTCACCAAAAACTCAGTTATTCAATTATTTATGGAAAAGTTGAAGCTCTCGTCTTTTTTTTTTTTTTTTTNATAGCAGGTTTTGCATGAATAAATGTTCTCTGAGTACTTTTTCTCTGAAGCATTGTTTGTGGTAATAGCAGACAGACAGACTTTTGTATAAAAATGTACATGGTTTCAGCTGCCTTTTGTCATCTGATGAGATTGCTTTGTTCAGAATTATTTTGGTTAAAAAATTGGCAAAGTGATTTTGAGTAGTTCAGACTCCAAAATTAGAAGTGAGACAAAAATATTATCTTTTTATTAGCTTTTATATCTCCTCCACCAAGCTTTCGCAACTTTTAATTTAATTTCAAGCAAAAGGGACAATTCACTGTAGGGGAAACATCTTTCTTAAGAACATTCATAGTTTTAATGGAGGAGTGTTGCTAGCAGTCACCATCTATAAATGATTGACTATGAAATGACAGACAGCTTGTTAATGTTAGCGATAAAGTGCAGTGGTCAAGCCAATACACTTGCTTTGCAAACCAAAGAGCAAAATGAGCTTGCTAAGCAAGGGAAAAGAAGTCTGATTTTTGAGTTCTAACTCAGATTTTGTCAGGTATAACTTCCATTGCTTCTAGTGAAAAATTTATAGCAAGACGAAACAGCAGAATGGGGATTGACAAAGGCTTGATACACTAAGGACAAAGCTCAAAAGAAGAAATTAGTCTCAGTTAACTTGTTTGGCTTCAGTTGGCTCAATAGGTGGAAGTAGTAAAATAGTTGTACTTTTCATATGATTACAAAGGAGACTGCCTCCCAAGCAGTTTAAGTATCATAGTTTTGAAGGGTAAGAGGCATGGTTTTTTTCTCTTTAGGGGCTGTACGTATTTGAATCATGCAATTTTGTAAGCATTTTAGTATAGGATTTCTTCCAAACTCAAAATGTATCCTGAGGTCCTGCAGAAAAAAGCTCACTCCAGCTCTAGCGAAATCCATAGAACTTTCTCTACTGAAAACAAAAGAGGCAGGTTCAAGCTCTAAAACCATCTCACTAGTAATAGCAATATTCTGTCTGCAGAGAGAAATAGGGCTTTTCATGTATTTTTGGGTATACTATCCTACAGCAATGTCTTTGAGAAGTTGTGGTAATATGTGTAAAAGTCTAACATAAATTTTGTATAGTATAAGAAATGTCTTCAGCAGGTGATAGGAAGAAAATTGAAATTATCGCCCTTTCAGGTGTCATGTATGAAATGGGAACCGGTCAGTAATGTCCTTTACTCTCCTGCGATAACACTTATCATTCCATAAATGCTGGTATGATCAGGCATATACGTAGAGTTATTAAAAAAAAACCAAAGCAAAACCAAAACCAATACAAGCAGTCTATCCTTATCATGCTTCTAAAGCTTTCAGTGATTGGTAGTGATTTTCTGATATTTAATTTTTTAAGATACCACTACAATGAGATATGTTCACAGTTTACAACAGCACGATGGAACAGCTTCTGCTTCTAATGACTGCAATAGGAGTTTGACCATCTATTTTTAAACCGGAAGATTCTTATCCAAAAAATGAGAAATATAGTTTCATTGCAAAAAAAAGACGCACTTGTCACAAGCAAAGAATTTACCCTCACAGCACTAATATGAAGACATCACAGAAAAAAATTATCAGCAGTATACCAACACTATGAAAGAGAACTAAGAGTAATTCAATCCTGCCCAAGGTGGACTGTCTGATGGCTGCTTGCTTGGCCAACTTCTGCTTTAAACTGTTGCACTGATATACAAAATTATTTCTATTTTTAAGAATTGGTAACAATATCTATATTACATACCAGCTCTGTAGGACTGCCGTCTGTGACTTGCCACCCTAAACATACGTATAGATATCAATAATATATATAGGTGTTGAATTATTAAAAGAATTGCTTCTACAATTAGGTGTTATTTTAAATAATAATGTAATTTTTTTTTCTTGTTGACATTCTGCGTCCATGTGAATTACATCCTGCACAAGAGCATAAAACGACTGAACATATAATTTTACCAGTTGGTGTTTTGTCGGTATTTTCCTGGTTTGTTTTAATTTATATAGCTGTGTTTAAAAATGGGCTGTTACACACCTCCCTAATTTTGAGTTTGCAAGCAGTTGAAGGCAAACCAAGACAGAGATGCAGAGTGTTTGCAGACTGGAGCCCTCCCACTAGTATTTGTGACCAGAAACAGATGCTGGAAGACCTGCAGTCCCATATCAACAGAGGAATGCACAGAAGAGCAATGGAAGGCAGGCAGGCAGGCAGGCAGGCAGGCAGGCAGGCAGGCAGGCAGGCAGGAAGGAAGGCAGGAAGGAAGG
>VZTR01009155.1:140321-155661 GCA_013400775.1 Chaetops frenatus
GAGGTCTCCGCTCGCCTCCCCTCCGCCGCCGGCCTTCCCGGGGTCACCGCGGCGATGCCGCTGCCCGCCGCGCCCCGGCCCCTCCGCGGGGAGGGCCGCCCTCACTCGCCGAGGGGACGGGGCGGGGTGCTCAGCCCCTTCCCAGCGGAGGGGGACACAGCGCGGCACCCTCTCTTCCCCGAATTTGCCCCTTTCATCCCGGCTAGCAGTGGAGATGGGGAGATGGGAGTGGGGCGGTGAGGGGTCTCCAGCCTCTCGGGATTTTCGCCGTTGTGGCCCTTCCCCACTGGACGGGGGTTTTCTGGGGTGGCTTCTCCGGCCGGACGGGACAGATAACCCGCGTGTCCTGCCGGGGCCGGGGACCGTCCCCACTGCCGGCTGGCGGCAGGCGAGACATAGGGCTGGCCCCAGGCTGGGGTCGAACGGAGCCGTGAGCCCGGGGGTGAAAACAGCCGCCTCCCGCCCGTGCAGCCGGGACCCTCAGCAGAGCGCCGGCACTAGAGCACAAACTCAGCTGTACCTCGGCGAAGCGAGGCCGCCTGTTTGACAGAAGGGTATCGCGTCTCTTTTCTCCGGCAAGGGTTTCCTTTTGGAGCGAAGGGGAAGGCTACAAAGGGGGTGGTGAGGTTGATTCAAGGTAAAACTGGCGATTTCACTGAGACCTTTCTTGCTTGCCTTCTTATCTCGGTGCCTATCGCTGGGGTGAGAGAGTGAGCCGTGTAAACCGGCGCTGATCGCATCAAGAACCTCAATGGTGTGAGGAGCGGCCACTCTTATTTGTAACTGTTTTCCCAACTCTATCCCCCCGCTGTCCCTCTCAGAGCTGTTAAATATCGGTACCATAAAATGCGGGGGATTTAAAGGTCTGTGGGAGGCTCCCTTTGAAAAGGACTCTGGGGAAAGCCTTTCTAATCCAGGATACTTGAGCCGGATGGGGTGGGATTGCCAGAGAGGCATAAAATAAAAATCATTCAGCAGACAAAACTAGGGGCTACCCTGACATGTAGAAAGGGCATTTGTCTCGATGTTTTGTTTCGTTGGAGATTGAAACTTCTTGTGTGCTAGTGTGTGTATATAAATATCTGAACCAGCCAGGCGAGTGGCATAAATAAACAAGGCAGTGGAGAAAGGATGGGACATGTATGTGAGCCAACCTGCAGCTAGCCAGCCAACTCACTCGAGCAGCATTAGCACCAATGGGCAGAGAAAGCATGTAAAAAAATAAACGCTCCGCGAGAAACATAAGGAAAACATTAAACAAATGGGGAGTGCACTCCTTCTCCTTGCCCTGACAAAGCACCACTGAGAAACTCTACTCACTGTCTCTCCAGCCTCTTCCCTTCCCTGTGTCCCTGCTCCAGCAGAGGTGCGTGGGACAGATGTGCTGGGAGACAGTCCCCGGTGACTGCATGGGTCACCCAAGAGCCCCAGCAAAACCGCCTTGTGGAGTGTGCACCAACCGAGGGCCAAGCAGTGGGGCAGGGCATGCATGAGTGACCAGCAGCAGGGGGGAGAGGTGGTTTATTTGCTGTGGATGAGGGACAGAGACAGAGACTGAGGAGAAAACAAAAGCTGTGCCTTGACTCAAGACAGGGTGAGAGGACGCCAGGAGCCCGGTTGCCCCCACAAACCTGCCCCATTAAGGGGGAAGAAAACCACCCAACAACAATAACAAACTGAACACATAAACAGTTACTGCCGTTCTGCGATAAAAGGGGAAGATTTATATTGTTGAAATGTGTGGAAGGAGCTTGTTCCAGAGCAAAACTCTGGCGTGCAATTCTCTGTTTATGTCGCTCATCCCGATGGATATCAGTGGCAAAGTTCAGGCTGACATCAGCCCTGGGCAGGCAGAGCCAGCGGCCGGGCTGGGCTGCACAGCTGTGCCTGGGCCTGAGGCCGGTGGATGATCAGTTTTGGGGGGATCCAGCACGCAAAAAGCCTCCCCTCACCAGGCCGGGAGACATGAGGAGCCAGCAGCAGCACACACTGTGGAGGGAGCTGGATGTAGTGTTTCCTTGCAAGTGAAACAGATGAATCAGAAACAGTTACCAGGGTGGTTTTATGCGCCTCTCTGTTTTGGGGTTTATTAAAGAGGGTGGGGAGGGAAAGAATGGCTGATGGTCTGTGTGTTGCCGGAAAGTCAAATATGTCTGTTTCACTGCAATGAAGCCAGCAGCAGGAGTCTGTAAAATCAGCTAAGTATTGTTTTGCAGTGGTTTTTTGGATATACTTCTTTTTTTTTTTTTTTNATCCTTTAGTCAAAGAGTAATAGTGTGTGTTGTTTTCACTATTGCAATTCATGCCCCTTGGTTTCTCTGTGCAAACTCCTATAGCTAGAAAACCTTGATTTCAGTTTTCCAAATAGCTAATACATTGTATTAGAAAAAAAAAGGTGTCCTCAGGATCCTCAGATTAGATCCCAAATAAAATATTAATATTCAATTAATAGCCGAAATTGTGTTTGCTTAAAATGGCACTCTAGTCGTAAAAACTAGCCATGTGAACAGGACAGCTGAATGCTCACCCTTTGTCATTCTTCTCTAGACTGGAAATAGTTTGTGTAAGTGAACAAAAGAGTCACTAATTTGGCTTTTCAACTTGGGAAACACAGTAAAGGAATAAAGACCTTGGATTATTGTGATATATAACTTGAAAACGAAGCATACTCTGTCCAATACATATCCTTATTTTTCAGGCACTGATCAGGGTGCAGATGGCATAGGTCAGACTTCACCACCAAGGAGTTGTCCCTGGTAGCTTCCTCACAGATCTAGGTCAGTAATGTCTGAGAAGGGAGAAGGGTTGGAGGACTGGAGCCAGAGCCCTGAGTAATGGTTGCACAACCCGACACATCTACTCTTTGTTAAACACCACAATATTCTTGGCACCACACAGGACCCCAAATCATGACAATCTTTGCTCCGGATTTCTCTTTTCCTGCACAAACTAAGGGCAAGCACAGTTGGCAAGGCACACAAAAGACACCAATACATAAGAAATTACCCAGAATTACAGAATACACACACATACACACACACACACACACACACGCACGCACACATGCACATACACATACATATTTGTAAATATTTGTGTCTGTGTCTGTGTGTATTACTATTCTTTTCCATATTTCCCAATCTGACAGTTGTTACATTTCTCTGTGTTTCCTAACATAACCCATTTGTCCTTTAGCCATGTTCAATTTGAGAGGTTAATCTCCTGTAACATCATGAGTATTCTCAAAAGCTGTTAATATCACAAACAGAAGATTGTATTTGAATAGTCTGAGTATACTGAAAAAAGTGAGCAATGAAAAATGTTTTGCTCACAACAAGTTGAACTTTAGTATACTTTTTAAAAAATAAACTGATTCCTAAGGATCTAGTCCAAATATCGCTAAAAAAGTCTTTATGTTTCAGATATTTAAAATATCTAATGGCAGAACACTAGCAACATGTGCAGCAGAGAACAATCCTACACTGGCAACAAATAGACTAGATGACCTAATCGATTTTTCCCATCTCCGACTTGTGCAATTCTGTCATTGTAATAAAATCCCAGTGTAATCAAAGTTTACAGGATCAGGTCCTAAATTAGCATGTCGATCTGGACTACCCCTCTGCTGGGTCAGGTCCAAAGCCTGCTGCTGTCAGCTTGACCTTTTATCAGTCTGAGAGAGGTTTGGATCTGGTCTTTGGGATCACACTGGAGGAGGGCTGAATTGTTGTTTTATTGTATGCGGAAAAAAAAGGCGTTTTTGTGGGAAAAACACACAAACAAATTTTGTAGCACAAACCTTCCAGATGCAACTCAGTTGAGAAAGCCCAACAGGAAGGCCTTGAAATGAGAAGTTTTTGGCACAGAGGAAGTTTTAGCAGTTAATACGAGGATGATCAAACCATGCTAAGTCATTGTTTCCCTGTATTCATCTATCAGTTGGTCGTCTCTTGGACTTGAGATCTGATTGTTAAACTCTTGGGATGCAGACCAACTTTTTGTTCCGTGTTTGCAGAATCTGTGCCTAGAGCAACTGTATCTACAAGAAAAAAATCTCAGCATTGCCCTGGAAGTATCTGCATATTTTGGATGTAAATACTCATTCTAGAACAGAAGTAATTAGCATAAATGTTTTTCTAATGTATGCTAAATTGAAAAAAAAGAGCTTTTCATGTAGGCCAACTTTAACCACCCAGAAGGCAATACCAGAGTAACTGTACTGGTTACTGTACTGGCTTAAATTCATGCATCAGTTTGCCCAAGTCTGCTTCTCCTGAGGTGACAGCCCATAGGGTGGAACTATAACTGAGTAAAGCTGGAGGATGTGAGTAACCAGCAACAAAGGTTCACAGCCGTCTGACACATCCATTTGTCCAGGCACTAATTTCTTTATGATTTCAGTATTTGGGAGGAGCTGTTTTCTCACTTTGGCAGTGCTTCCTGTGAATTTCTTTGGTGTTAATGTCCATCTAAGTAGATTCCACACTTGCCCAAGTGACTTGCTCATTCCCACTTCCTGGGCTCTGCTGGTCCAAGGGTTTGGGTAATATCAGGCTGGAAAATGAAACACTAAAAGGGTTTTTGTTCAGCATATTGAGTTTCCTGATCTGGTACACCATGAGGAAATGAAAAACCTAACATGTAAAACAGTAATGGCAGGGAGTGTCTCAAATGGGTCAGTGAAGCAATCTCACTACCGTAGGTGAAATTACAGATGTAGGGTTCCTTGGAAAGGCAGGGACAAGGGAACAAGCCCATCTCTTGATGTGTGTGCTCACTCTTCACACGGCATGGGTGACGGGCAGGTGGGCATGAAAAGGGACTATGGTGCACGGTGTAGATGGAGCTCATGGCTGCAGTTCCAGCTGTCCTCAACTATGCCATCCCATTGCCAGGATATACTGAAGCAGTTCAGCTCCAGTGGCCTGGAGTCGTAAGGGGTATTACAGCGTTGTAGGAGCTGCAGCTGAGGAACTGGGCAGCCACTGCCACAACATGAGGCACAGAGCATGCAGCCATGGGTTACCCTGCCCTGTCCTTCACTAAACGCTGGTAAATGTCTCACTGATACTTAATCCATGGGATGTTTCAGTATTAGGCAGATAGTGCTGAGCATTTCAGTATTAGGCAGATAGTGCTGAGAAACACTTCTGTAGCCAAATGCTCTTCTTGCTTATTTCAAGGTGTAAAGTGAAATTCTGGAGAACTGTATAATGGTAATCCTGATGAATATTATTGACTCTGGTGTGCTGGTGACATGCTACTCTTGAAAGGGACTTTTAAGCTCGAGCTAATGTCTGTCACTATGCCTGGAGAGCTTGAAGAAATTGGATGTGTTGCATCAGTTCATATTTTGCATTCAGTTCATCGGAGCTGAAAAAAGCCCTTGTACTTTTCTGAAGAGACAGACGTTCCCTAGTCAGAGCCTTACCCTTTTTGTGTACCTTCCAGCATATTTCTGACCACTGTTCATGAATGGAAAGAATCACACCACATTTTACTTCTGAACTTAGTTCTCTTTTTGCATGAGGCTGATGACTGGTAGTTGAATAACAAGGATTAACGATGTGGATCTTCTGCTAAGCTAATATCTACATCTACTACACTGAACAAATTGCAAATCAGGCATCAGACAGCTACAACTTGAAACCTAAGATCTCATTAAATAGGGAAGCATCTTCAGTTTAAGAGTAGTAAATCCTACCTTGTTGGCATGTGACTTTGTAAGGGACATCCAACATTCAATATTTAGATGTCTAAACTCTCCAAACAAACTATGGCAATAGGTGTACCTTCCAAAGTGCTACCAGAACCAACATTCATCCTGGATTGACAACAAGTACGAGCTAGCAATAAGGAAACGCTCAGCCCAGCTAGGATTTTCTGCCCAGCTAAATATCCACTCATGCCTGAGTCAGCCAGCCTCCTCCATTAGGGGAGAAATTAAGATCCTTTCTTTTAAAAAAATAGTCAGTTGTGTCTTTTCTCTAGAGTTCTCTTTAGCCCAATGGCAACGAAACTTGGCCAGTATGTGGATCCATGCTCCATGTGTACCTTCCATGGGAGTGTGATTCAGGGTGCAATTGCACCCCACACCCCGAGCTCTCAGTTATGTGACTCTTTGGCTGAGGTTGCTTCACAGGCTGCTTTGCTGCATCTGTGCCACCATAAACATTCTTGGTGTCAGATGATAAGAAGGAATTGATTTTAAGGCACATGAAGGGAAATCTTATATTCTGTCTCTTTTTTGAAAGAATGCTTGCACATTTCACATTAAATGGAAATTTCTGAGCAGAAGCTGAGATCTTCTGGCTGCATATACTGTAACCACTAAGCAAAGTTGCTATTGTTACCATTTCTATCTTTCTGTCCCTGTTTTGTAAACAAGCTTTTACACACTTCTTGCTGAGAGGGGCCTGGTTCCACTGGTAGCTGGGTCTAGATCTCCAGTGAATTTAGCTCTGTTTGGCCCATAATCTGCTCACACAAGAGTCCTGCCTGTTCTGGCTCTGCGTCTCTGCAGGAGCTGTACTCTGAGGAGCATTCACCCCAAACAAGGAAGGACATGGTGAATTTAATTAGGTTCTTCCAGCCTCAGCTGCTGCTGAAGATGATTCTTAAATCACAGCTTTCTGCACGGCTATCAAAATCCCTTTTGGATCAAACCTCTCGTACCAATTTACTTTAATGTGCCTGCAGAGTTCACATACACTGATAACATTCAGAGCATCTCGAGGAAATCTTTCATTGTCCTTACATGATGTTGTCCCACCAACCTTCCATCTAAAAGTGAAATAGTATCCCCAACTGCCTGATCTGTTAGTTACTTATACTTAATATTTAACTGTTTGAGAGGGTTACAGTACCCACGGACTCATAGAAAGGCATCTAGGGTAGCACTTTGCAGCAGGACTTATTGTTAAGGCTTATTAAGGACTTTATTAAGAAATTGTAGATTCTTGGATAAAACATTTATTTATAACGTGTGGAGTTGAGAGGGGGTTTTATCTGCAGCAGTGGCTTCTACAATTGGTACTGGCAGGCTATTTAGCAAGAAACCAGGCTGTTTAACCATGGGGTATGCATATAAGGAGCACATCTTTCAGGAACTAAAAAGCTAATTTTGTAATAAGGAGTCAAGCAGGGCATATGGTAGATAACAGTCCCCTTTCACATTCTAACACAGGATTGAGATTTCTTAACAAAGGCAATAGAGTTGCAAAACAGCATGACTTTGTTGCAGTTAGTAATTAATGAGGTGCTAAAAGTGCCTAAACAGAGGATCGCAGACAGAGAATGCATGACTCAAGAGGATAAGAAGCCCCCATCATTTCAAACAACAGTGTCATTTAAATAAACAAGCAGCAAGTCGCTGGGTGTGTGAGGTGGGAAGGGAGCAGCAGGCAGCAGCAACATGCTCTGTCAGCCAGCACTATTTTGCCTGTAAGAAACCAGTTGAGCTTTTCCAAATGCAGCCAGGGTCTTTAGGTGTGAAACATTTGTTTAATCCATTATTGGGGAGCAGGGGAATCACACACTCATCGATGCTGCCACTTTTCTGGTGGCATGGTGGTGAATTCGATACTGCTCAAAGAGCAGAAATTGCCCTGAAGGCTGTTACCAGCTACATACTGTGCAGGATGAAGTCTACCTGGCAGGCTGATTTTTGGTTTTTCCCCCTCATAACAGACATAATTTTCTGTGTTCTCAGATGAGATATAAACCCCTTGGTTTATGTTGTCTTATTTTCTGTTTTCTTTCCTTTTTTATTTTTATTTTAACAAGCTTGGGAGATTTTGTGTCATTCTGCAGAGCATTCCAGGATTATTATTTATTTTAAGCAAAACCAATTCCAGTTCAAGTATCATATGAAAATAGCAGAGGTTTATAAAGTGTTTGTCCTGTAATGTTTACTTTCTTTCCAACTAAACATTTATAAATAGATTGAGAGAAATGTGGCAAAGCACCAAAGTCATCCACTGAGATATTTCATAAGCAACTATAATGTAAAAGTGGAATAAAGGAGCACTTTTGGAAGTGATGTTTGTTAGTGAATTCTTTTTTGTGTAGGGGAATATGATGCAATATGTCATGCTGACTCTCTGGAGTCTATGGCATAGTGATCCAAATTTATTCCTGGAGGTACTGTCATGTAGTACACGTGTTGTTGTCAGACTGAATTTATCCATACATTTGTGCAGCAAGAGACAGCTAACTTTGGGTTTCTTCTTCCCTGTCTTTTGTGGCTTTAAAAACCTAGCAACTGAGAATCCATCACATGCTGGGAAGTAATGGACGTAGCTAGTAAGAAATCCAGCTTCTCTATTTACACATCCAGGCAGCTCAGGGTGGTGGTGTTTTGTTGTTGTTGTTGGTTTTGTTTGTTTGTTTGTTTGTTTTGGTTTTTTTGTTTTGTTTTGTTTTTGTTTTTGTTTTTGTTTTTGTTTTTGTTCCTAGGTATTTTTTCATCTTAGTTTCTGGCAAAGAGAGAAGGAAAATTGTGCCTGTCCTGTATTGCCTCTTGATTATTACATATGAAACTTATGGAATGTATTTGATGTTCTGCTCTTTTTTTCATTAGAAACATGGACATAAATGCTTTGAGAGACCCTGTCTTGTTTCCACTGGGCTCTTTCATGAAAATTCAGTTGTTTATTCTGTGCTACCTTTATTTCTGTTCAATATCTCACTACCACCTTGTAAACAAACCTGTGCAGCTCCCCAGAGTGGCAGTAGGAACGTTAGCAGATAAAGAGAGAAAGTACATCGGTGTCCCCTGTGTCCTGCACAACATGACTGAGGGAATTTCACAAAAAGGCTTGTAATGACCTCAGTGACTACATTAGCCCTGCTCATTCTGAAATGGGTGGCTGATCCTCATTTTAGAAAAAAAAAAAAAAAAGACATTTGGGATCTTCAGATGTTGCAACACTGTGTTGAGTTAGTGTGAATCCCCAGGGGCCAAAGTGAATGAAGGTCCTGTTCCACACCAGGTCCCCAGAGGCGTGGGTCTACTCGGACTCATCCCTGCAGACCAAATGAAAGCCCTGTTACTACCTCATCCTTCAGCGGATGATGACAGGAAGGCTGTGCTGTCCTTTCTGGAAAACTGTAGGCATGCATAATTACAGCTCTATCACCTCTTACTGAAAAAGAAGATACACCTTTGTTTCCAGGTGCCAGTGAGGCACTGAGGAGCTGTGGTCTGAGCGCTGCAGGGGCTTGGCTGTAACTGGCAGAGAGCTCTATCGAAGAGAGGCTGCTGGGCACAGAGGGGCTCCTGCACTGGCAGAGAACTTCGGTGGGACTACTGTGCAACAAAAATGGAATCTTCTGATTCAAGCTTTTCCTTAAATATACTCTAGAGGGAGTCAAATCTAAAAGTTTATTTATCTTTAAAGTATTTCAATTGCAGCTCCTTTTTAAAAGGTTCTGTTTGTTTCCTGTTTATTTATTTTAGGCTTGTCTATTAATACAGCAATTTTGATTGAATGTTTGTACTTTTTCAGATCAGGTAGGTGCTAATAGTACTTAAGAGGCACTACTCAGAGTGATATGTCACTGTCATGGCAATAAATAGCCCTTGAAACCAGCAGTCAGTTTTATCTTTGAAGGAAGCAGGGCCCTAGTAGACAAAAGTAGAAAAGAAAGTGAAAGAGTTCCATATTCCAAAGAAACTGAGGTATCGTTTGTATCAAAATCAATTTTCTACAGTACTTTGTATGACTTTGGTGTCTAGTGACACCAAGCCTATAACATGGAAACTTCGTAGTAGAAACATAACTCTGAAACAGATATCCCATCAATTGCACACTAATATCTTGGAGGAAGGCTCTGGCCATATTCTATTTTTTAAAAAAGTCCACTTTTAACATTAATATGTAGTTTGAATATGCAACTATCCTTAGTCTGCCGTGGTCACCGGACTCTGTTTTACGGTGTTAAACCTATATAAAAGGGGGAGGGAAGACTGTGCCCCTTCAAAAATTGTTTTGGGTGACTCCTGGAGCAGATCTACCTCTCTTTAACCTCACTTTGCATACTTATCCAGTGTAAGAACAGACAGGAAATTTTCTGCTTTTATTTAGCTTCCACTGTTACAGCTGCTAAATGTCTCCTGGCTTTCTGACAACAGCAGAAAACAAGCATTTGTCAGAAAACCATGAGTTCAACTTCTTCCCTTACAGGAGAGAGCAGGCATGCTCCTGAGGTTCCCCTCTAGAGATTCCTCCACAATCATTGAAGGAATTACATCCACTGCCTCACAGAAGGGACTATCTGGTGTCTGTAAACCCAGAAACTCCACAAATTCCCTCAGATCTAAACACTCAGAAGAGATAATGAGTGGGAGGCTAGAGCTTAGCAGTTGAATTTCAACCTGGTTTCACTCATCAATGGACACAACCTGGTGTAACTCTGCAAGAAGAGCCCTGCTTGTACTGAGCTCTGTGCTGTGAAGGGATCTGTATTTTTTCATGGGGGAAATGAGAAGGATGTGGGGGGTATAGACATGGGGTTAAAATTGATCTGATCACATATCTGCACATGAACTTGTCTTCTCGACTGCTTTTGTAGTCAGTGGAAAGACAGGTATTTTACAACTGATTTGTCTTGTGATAGATATTTAAAAGAGCTGACCTGAATAGTGTCCTAAAATATGTAAATGCCTGAAGTTAGATGAAATAACTTCCCTTCTGCACTATTGTGTATAGACAAAGG
This sequence comes from Chaetops frenatus, assembly GCA_013400775.1. Taxonomy (NCBI): domain Eukaryota; kingdom Metazoa; phylum Chordata; class Aves; order Passeriformes; family Picathartidae; genus Chaetops; species Chaetops frenatus. The sequence continues at coordinate 151,041 of VZTR01009155.1, forward strand.
AATGTGTAAAGGGAAGGTCAGGTAACTGAGAGAATACAAGAGAGTAAACCCAAGCTCATTAACATTTCTGATTTCCCAAATCATTCTTGCTAGCTTTGTTTCACCCAGGCTTGAGGGATTTTACATAAGTCCCTGGAAAGCACCCCTCCCTCCCCTCCCTTGTGCCTGTGTCTCCTAGGATGATGAGGGAGCTTGTCTGTCCTGTGGGAAGTCCATGCTCCTGTCTCTCTTTGCTATTACATTTGCTATGGACTCTGCAGCAAAAAATTGAAAAGCATATCTTATCTAATGGTTTGCATCACATGGGCACAGGTTTTTCCAGCCCATCATCTGCAGCTTACTGTCCATGCTCTTCCCAGCTTTCCAGGTCCAGGGTAGCACACTGCCCAGGACTCTCTCACTGACAATTTCTCTGCTGAGAAACTGAGCATCCTTGCCACTGCAGGCTGAAGAATGTCCCTTCCTCTGTGGCAGTCTCCCTGCTGGAAAAGTCTTAACTGATTTTGGAAAAAGGAAATAACTGGTCAGAAATCACTGGTTACATCAGGGGAGACATAGCTGTGTTTGGAGAGAGGAGGAAAAAGGGTTTGATTTCCAGTTCTCCATGTTCTAGAAGGTGCCTTACCCTACCTAACCCAATCCAAACAAATGCAGTCCAATGCCATCCAATGGCCCATGTTTGGCCCTGGCTGGAAATTGTCCAAACTTTCCTGGTAGTGTCAATGAACACACTGCAGTTTTCATAAGAAACTTTAGCTTCAGTTCATCCTCATTTCTTACAGAGCTCCTAGCTTGAAAAATTTGGTTAAATTCCTGAGCAATATTTTCACTTTAGTTCTTTTTAACCATAACATTGAGCCTCCCTTAGGAACAATGTGGGCCATAGCACTGGTGGGTGAACTATGGCTATATTTTTCAAAGAAATCAGATGTATGAAGAGGAAACCAGGGTTAATATGAAACATTGCCCTACATCTCACATGGGCTCAAAGAACATATTTTTCTTCTCTGCCTCTTTCTTTCTCTCTTTCTCTCTCTTCCTTGTTTTTCTTTTCCTTATTAAATGAGACGGATGAGTTTTTCCAAAGTTCAGGAAGAGGAAGTGCAGATTTTGGTGTCACTGTTTATGTACAGAGATTGACTGCAGCCCACCAAATTCAAAAAACAACATCACTAGAACTTTATAAAAGGATGTTTTATTCAAATGAGATGACTGGCTGGTGCTTCAGCCTCTTCTATACTTTCATAACTAAGTGGAATATTTCACACTTTTCATCTTCAAAGTCCTTTATAAGTGTTTACTTGTGAGTCTTCACAGTGACCTCAAGAAATATCATTTTTTTTATCATGCCCATGAAGGAAGTGGAGACAGAGAGGACCTGATGAAAATCTCATTTTCCTTATGAGTTTCTCCCCAGCAGAACTTCTGTTGTGATACTTATGATGGGAGATCTGGTGTGGACAAGGCAGTAGCAGCCACAAACAAGCAAACACTGCAATCTGCCCTGGGCCAGGAATAGAAGATATGGTTGTTGAATTAACAACAATCAGTCACAGCAATGTTACAATTATTCCTACCTATTGGTGGAACTGCAGTAATTGGAATGTTCTTTGGACTAAAATCAGTACAGACACAGCAAAAGAGATTTGCCCACAACCAAGCTTATTAGGTATTGCAACACAATTCTTGTGTAAATACTCCCATTAAGTTCAGCTGGAATTACAAACTCTTAACTCAGGATGCACTGGAAGTCATGGCTAGGTTGTGGAAAGGTGAAAATAGTAATGCCAGCAATTCAGTTTAAATGGCTTTTCCTGGTTGTTTATCTTTTTTTTCTTTTTTGTCCTCAAAGCAATTGTTGATCTTGAAAGCAGATGCATCCAAGCCTGTCTTCTTCCTCCTGTGGTGGAGCATGTTGCAAACACTCTTACATGGCAATGGGGTCTGCTTCCCACAGTGCCTTGGAGGGCTGAAAAGGCAGAGAACATGTGGCAAAAACCGGGGCTATTGAGCAATTTTTGAAGAACAGTGAGTAGCATTAGCTCCATGAGACCCTAATTAATGATAGAAATGCAGATCTGTCATCAGAAGTACTGTGGCCCAGATTTGTAGTCTCAGGTGATCCAGACTGCAGAGCTGTCTGCCTCAAGACAAGAATTTCCACATATGTATAAAACCATATATAAAACCCTTTAGGGATAGATAATTAAGTTTAAATTAATAAGCATTCCTCATCCAGATTATTTTTCAATAATCATCAGTTCCCAGCATTTTGCCTTCACCTAGTTTAGTTAAAGAGGTGAAGTCAAACCCACCCAAGCCCTACATAAATATTATTTCATTTCTCAATACTACCTCATTTTAATTCACTTAACAGCTCTTCTTGACAACCAAAAAGGCATTTTAAAAGAGGTGGAACTACCTCACTACTTGGGATTTATGCCAGCTATTAAAACCACAGAGAATGTTGTACTGGGGTAGATTATGTTGCATCTGCCCTCCTGGGGATTCTTGTTCCCGCCTCTGCAGTGCCTTTTCCAAATTACTGCCAAAGACAAACACTGCAATATTCACAAATTCAGGGTTGCTATGTCTCTGCTGCACCCAAAGTTCCCTGGTTCAACTAAACCACTTACACACAGAACCTTAAGAAGATCCTGTCTCCTACTCTGGATTTAAGAGTAAAGTTCTCAGGTTTTTTGTCATTGCTTTCCTGGCTCATTACCAAAACCACTGAGGAGCTCTCCTTCTGTCCTCTGCAAAATCTCACACAAGCAATGTGTTCCCTGGCAGTCAGTGCCTGTGTGAAAGGGAGAGGCACAAAGACACACAACTAAACTAAACTCAACTTTCTTCAAGTTGAAGCTGAAGGAAAAACCCTAAAGAAACAGCAGGGGGGGAAAAGTTTAGTTTTTGGTAGAACTGGGTTCTGAAGGAGTATAAGATGGGTGCAATCTCACCCAGTGTTGGTCAGCATTAACACCTGTACAGTTTTGGTTAGTGGTGTGCAGTTTACGTGGAGGGCAGGGTAGCTGTGCTGTGGTTACAGCTGCTATGACAAAGGCTTGTCACTCAGGGTTAATCTCACAAGAATAGGGCTGTACTATTTCCAGTGCCTGCTGGGATCCAGAAGTCAGGTAGCTGCTTTGCTTGAGGATGACCCCCAGGATGGAAGCTCTGCTGGACCTGGGTTGGTCCTGCAGGGAGACTGCTTGGAGTGCCTTGTGCTGAGCCAGGATGCCAGATGATACTGTGCCTCAGGCACAAGGTCACATGAAGGCAGATGCTTGGCTGAGCCAGGCCCTGTGCTAGAGATCTCATCTCTTGCCAGATGCCCAGGTACTTATGGGGTAAGTGTGTGCAGAGGTAGCTCTGTTTTGGGATGGCTGGCACAGCCTTACAGGGCCTAAGCTGCCTCTGTGTTCCACATACTCCCACTCTGCCTTCCTGTGTTATCTGAGCTTCATTGAGGATCCCTGCTCTCCTCATCCTCCACTCCACACAACATAGGGTTAAATGAATTTATTGGACTGACTGAGCCTAAATTTTAGTTTTCTCCTGCAAAAACCAGCTGCAGGAAAGGCTTTGGTAGAGGTTGGTCTGACTATGAAAAGAGCTGTCCGTCTGAAGGCTAAGAAAAAAAGTGCCACCCTGAAATGATAACCCCAGAGAAGACCAAGCAAAACAGCAGAAATACATCCACTTAATGATGCCCCAGACTGTCTAGGTGGCAGCCTGCTGGGGCAAGCGCCCTGGATTAATGGAATAACCTCTCACCCCTGGAAACTAGTTTAAATCTTGCCTTAGGGTAATAAAGGAAAATTGCATCTGATGGTGTCAAATTAGTCCCTAGTGGACTATTCTGCACATCACAAATTCACCACAAATTTCTCATAGTTTGTCATAATTGGCAGAATCTGCTGGGGAGAAGTTTAGGATGAGAATAGCTCAGGTTTTTTAGGCTGGAAGTCAAGAGTCTTTTTGCAAATGGCTTTAACACTATCGGCCCTTCACTGTCAGAACAAAGTCTCAGATTCATCCCCACCCCTCAAAGCAAGGGAAACAAATAAAGTACCTGCCATCTCATGACAGAATTAAACCATTATTCTCTCTCTTAGCTCTAGAGCCAAGGTGGTTTGTCAGAGACAGATCTAGGCTGTCCCAGGTCCACATCAATGTCTCATTTGTGAAGATATTTGGGGTTTCCACTGGCCTATAAGAGATAAAAATAATATAATCACATGCTAGGGTTTGAAACAATCAAACCCTTTAAAAGACCATGGACTTGGCATAAATAAACTGCAGATTCTCTTGAAATGTGACCATTTCACACATAATATATTGTGTGAAATACCAGTTGGGAGACTCCCTGTATTAGTCTGCAGGTGTACATCTGCTTCAGTCACAGGCACATATCTGCATCTCACACTTGCTCTGTACACACCCAATTTGAGGATAAACAACTCAAAAAGCATATCCTGTGCATTAGAATTTTGAACAAATTATTTTTAAAGAAATAAAAAGACTCCTTTTAAAGGCTTTGAAGAAGACTTACCAGGGCAGGGGAACAAATGAAAAAAAAAAAAAAAAGAAAAAAAAGAAAAAAAAGAAAAAAAAAAAA
>VZTR01009155.1:155690-175234 GCA_013400775.1 Chaetops frenatus
AAAAAAAAAAAAAAAAAAAGAATGTAAAACAGCAGCAGGAAGATGGGGTCCGGATTCATTCTCATAGTTAATGGGATGTCAGGTCTCTCTTCTCTTGGTTCTGGTACCTGAGCAAAACCACCTTAGATGGAGCTGCTGAACAGTGAACCAGAGAATTTAGTGAAAATAAAAGTCCCTTCATTCAAAAGTGTAATTTAAGAAAAAAAGATCTTTTCTCTGGCTGCTGTGAGAAGGAGACAGTGTGCTGGCCCACATGGTGTTGGAGTAATAACACTACCTACTGATGCAGTCTGGTGTTACCATACACTGCTTTGAAAATATCACAGCCCCTATTTGTGTTATTACTGGACGTCCTTACTGCCAGTCGTAGCACTTGTCAAATGGTTGCTTTCCAGATTTATTCACTTTGCTCATATCCTGTTGAAAATCCCTAATAATGGTGTTGAATTGGGTAAAAACATGTGCTTAATGTCTTTGAACATGAAACTTAAGTATTTTGCAAAGATTAGCAGAAATAAGCGGCAGTAACGTGTGAGGTTTTTTTTAAACAACAGGTAGAAACACTACACCTGTTTTTATGAACAGCCTCACTTGGCTAAACAGTTTAGAAAACTTGAGCTATCCTGTCCTGTTGGTTGTTTTGGGCAAACCCCCCCAGGATGGAGATGGCAGTGCCCAGCTGAAAGCCTGGTGCTTCCCCGAGCCCATGATGGGGATGTACATAGGCAGGAGGGTGGCTGCCAGTCAGCCTGCAAGTGTGAATGGGCTAGAAGCCATTGCTCTGAAAGTTAGCGTCTTATCTGGGGGTGTGGGAGCCTGAGGGCAGCACCAAATCCAGCCCTTGACCTGCTGTGTGCCCCACGGGAATGCAGTTTCATGGACACCTCTGACAGCGTGGCCAAATCAGAGAGCTCTCTTTTGCTGCCTTTTCTACCCATCCTTCTTCCCCAGCCTGCCAGGATGCCCTGCCGTGGCATTTTGTGAAGACCTCTCAGCACAGTGTCTGTACCTGCTACAGGAGATGGCCACTGAAAAATGCAAATTAATAGCATAGTGAAAAGCATAAATTAAAACATTTTTCCAATATAAGCATGTATATTGTCATTTTCTACATAACTAAGAAGCATGCAAATAAGATAAACCTTAGAAGTTCTGTCTGAACAAAAGAATTCTAGTGTCCATACCTACCTGTTTTCACCTTTGGCCTCTCCCTTTGAATGATTAATGTCATAATTTTGCATAAAAATTTCCTTTAGCACAGTCTGTTGTATTGCAGATCCCTACCTAGCTCTCTAACATGAGCAAGTGGTAACATTTAAATCTATCTTCTGGAGTAAGCAAGTAGCTGGATCAAGCTTTGGGAGAACTGAGCTTTTGTAGCTCTAAAGGCCATCTAGAAAGCTGAGTTAAGAAGTGCATCATGAAATAAACAGGCTGAAGTCACAGAATCACAGGATTACAGAATAACTTGGGTTGGAAGGGACCTTTAAAGGTTATCTAGACTAACCCTGATGCCTTAAGTTTTTAGCTTTTATATTTTTCAGATCCTGTACTGCATTAGTGTATAACTCTGAACTCCACATAGAGTGTTAGTATGCTCTCTTCACATTTGGGTCAGACAAAACAACCCTTCTAAACCTGAGAACCAAGAACATCCTCAGCCTCAGGCCCTGGAAAGTATAAACAGAAGTGAATCTGGGAGGAGAGAAAACTGGGGGAATGACTTCATTACTTGAAGCTGTAATTGGACAATTAACTCCTGATATGCAAATGGAGCAAGCTCACATTGCCAGGTCATGTCCAGCTTTTTGTTCACCAGTATTCTCAAGGCCTTCTTAGCAGGGTTGCTCTCAATTCATTCTGTTCCTAGCCTGTGTTTCTGTTTGGGAGTGCTTCAACCTAGGTGCAGCACCTGGAACTTGGTTTAGTTGAACTTCAAGAAGTTACCAGGGGCCCACTCCTTGAGATTCTCCAGGTCCCACTGGATGGCATTCTGTCATTCAAGTCTCAAATTTGGTGAGGGTGCATTCAATCCCATTGTCTGTGTCATTGATGAGGATATTAAACAGTACTGGTTCCATTATGAGAACCTGAGAGACACCATCTGGACATTGGAGAAAAAAAGTTGTTTTGTACCTTAGCCTTCTACTTGACAATTTTTACCAGTTTGTCAATCTTGTCCACTTTGGGATTACGCTTTCTTTGATCTTCCTTTTCTGGTTAACCAGTCTGTAGAGGCCCTTCTTGTTATTCCTTGCATCCCATTCCAAGTTCAACCCCAGCTGCACCTAGGCCTCCCTGACCCCATCCCTGCACAACCGAGCAGCATCCCTATACTTATCCCAAGGTGCCTGTCCCTCCTTCCCCTGCCTGTACATTTGCTTCTTTCCCCTTGTTTTGGCCAGCAGATCTCTACTGAGCCATGGCAGCCCCTTGCCATTCTTGCCCAATTTCTTGTGCATGGTTATCCAGAGCTCTTGCACTCTCGCTCTGACACAAGGTTTCCTCTCTCTCTCTCCCACAAGTGTTCAGCCTGCTGCTCTCCAGAGGCAGCTCTTCATGCTCTATCCGTTTCTGGAGGTAGAAGGCAATCCATTCACCCCTCCTTCCTCTCCTGACCTTCCTGAACAGCCTGTAACTACCAAAAGCCACATTCAAGGGGTTCATCCCACCAAGTTTCAGTTACGGCAATCAGGTCATCGCTTTCTAGTTGCACTGTGGCTTTCACCTTCTCCCCTTTGTCCTAACTTGGTACTGGGAAGGTGAGGAAAGGAGAGAAAGGACCAAGAGCTGAAATATATTCAAATTGTTTTAAAAATAAGCCTCTTTTCTGAAGTACTCTCTCAGCTCCTGCTTTCCGTAAAAACTAAAATAATCCCCAGAGTGCTCTGAATCAAAGCCTCCAATACCATTTGCCACTACTTAGGAGTAAAGTTAGCCTGGAATTCGACTTCAGCTCAATTTCATCTTCCATATAAACAAAAAAGCAAATGATTCTCAGCCCATGCAGAGATGAATAGACATGTTCGTTCCCTGTCACACATAACCTGCCCCAACCTCTTCAAATAATACTTTCATCAAAAAATACTGATAGAGGGAAAGGTCGTGGGATGTGATGTACAATGGGTAGCTAAGGACAGCCAGAGATGATGTCACGGGCAAGATCTGACAGCAGAGGAAGAATACAGATCTACACTTTCATTAGTCATGGTTTCTGTACAAATCTGTGCAGAATTTTTTTCCTTCAAAAAAATACATTCCTTAACTATTTTAATCTAAACCAGCACTGTTAGCTAGTAAAAACAGTGAGGTCTCATCTTTTTGCTGTCTACTTGCTAACAGCTTAAATTAGACTTAGAAAATTCTTTCTTCTGTGGATGTCTGGGGCATAAATAACACCATATGTTCAGCAGCAGTTTAAATAAAATATCATTATTACCTTGACAATGACACTGCAGTTTAGGAGCCACGGCTGCAATCACATTGTGAACACTGAAGTATTCTGCCTAATCTTTATACAATATTATATTACTTTCTTGCTGCCTTTAAACTGCATTATAAATATAGTATTATATTTGTGAGGGGAAACCCCCATCATCTTCTAGCTTTGTGCTGCTGATATATACAAATCAGAAAATTTAAATGTCATGAGGAACAACCTACAGAGTGAAAAACTTGTTCCTAAGAACATATGGACCTCACTGGCCTCAGAAAATATTTGAAGAGTGAACACATATTTCATCAAGATTTTTGAAATCCCAGGGGTGAGGAAGGAATGAAAACATGACAAACTAATTTAAAATGGCAGGTATTGCACTTTTCCTGTTCAACACTGGAAATCAGATACCTAATATTAACAGAAGTAATTATTTTTATTACTCCTATTAAAGTGGCTAACACCTGCCATCTCCCAGATTTCTGAGAGGGGGTTAATTTTTCCCCTCTGCAGAAGTGGTTATATTGCCCTGGCTGGGGGCAAATGCCATTACTTTATAGAGTGATGTCTATTTTATCTTCCCAGGAGACTGTACCTGGAAGAGTCTGTTCTGTGCAGAGGGAGAAACAAACTCTTACTGCTGGACCAGAAGCAGAGGCAGCAGCCTCTGAACCCAGCAGGTCCAGACTTTTCATTTGAGGAGGATGGGAGGCAGCTGCCCTGCTGCCTGTTCATGCCGAGGATGACCTTCTGTGCTGCAGCCTGGCTGCTGGAGGTGGAGGAGGTCAAGATGCTCAGCACTGCACCATGGAGATCTGCTTTCCCCTTCACTCTTCTGCTATCCCACAGCTTGACTTTGGGAAACTCATTCACCTCCCATGTTTCCCTCTGCCCTTTGTGGAGGTTTTTTTTAGATGGCAAGGGATGAACTCTTCTTCCTACTCAAGGCTGAGCAGTTTTTAAAAACATTTTCATAAATAAAACTGGACACAACATAAAATTGATGACAGGCAGTTGAATTCCTCCTTTTCCTGAGTACATGTTACTGCCTTATTCAGCCACTTGCCTGCTCATCAGACCCATTTTACTTCCAAAGTTCTGGAATGACACTTTCAACATTTCATTCCAGCAACTGAAGTGTCACTTTCAATGCTAGATATAATCACCTGTCCTTTTTTCCCCCCCACTCTGGTAAAGCAGTATTTATATACAGAGATAAGCGTTTTAACCTTCTGACTGTATGCAAAAGTGATTTGGGTAGTCTGACATGAAGTCTGATTCCAGGGAATTTTTGCAGTTGCTGCTGGTGTTGTAGTCTCTCAGCACAGGCAGGTAGACATACAGGATGGTGATGAGAAATTTTCTACCAACCCTAAACCACAAGATTTTCAAAGACATTGCACATGTTAGTCAGGCTACTGCATGAAACATTCCCTCGAGAGCACAGAGGGCTTGGATTTACTGCTGCTGTCGCAGGGTACATGGTACACTCCAACTAGATGAGTTTTGCCTATAAATCACATGCAAGTTACCTACTTTTGCCTTAGCAGCAGAGGAATGAGAAGCCGGTCCCTGGTGATGCATGGTTGACTCTTTCTAGCACCATGTAGCAGAAATATTGCAAAGTTGGAACATTTTACAGAGATGAGTTTGCTGCACTGGCATTTAATGCAGCAAAACACTGTCACCACTTCCGAATTTCTCAGAGGTTTTCACATGGTTGGTTTTTCTCAGGTTTGAGGGCACATGAGTCATGTTACTGTCATCAGGGGGAAGAAAGCTTTGGTGACAGAGTCCTCCTCAAGATTGCTCCCTCATCTGGGCTTGTTGTGTGGTCGCTGATTTCCTCAGAGAGGCAGTAAACCAGTGAGACTCTCACACAAGCTATTGTCTAAGTATATTCCTTCAGCTTTGAGGCCTTTACTGCTGCGAAACCCCACTAAGAGGTGTGTTAAGTGGTATAATGGCACTGAGCATCACTGGGCACAAACACATTTTCAGCGGTTGTGGAGAAAAGAATCTGCCTTGCTAAAAATGAATGTCTGCTGTGAAAACCCTGGGGATAAGAAATGTGAGCTGCTAAGATACACTAGGCTGGTGCCAGTTTTCAGTACTCATACTGGTGGCTGGTGCTGTGTGTCTAGAAGTAGGTCAAACAGCCAGCCTTCCAAACTCCGTGAAAAAAATGACATTGGTGTCTCTTGCAAGTGGCTTTGTGCCTATATGAGAAAATCTGCACGTGCTGGAAGAAGGAAGAAGAGGTAAGGAAGAAACATGAGAGAAATTAACAGACAAGAAACTTCACTGTGTGCACCAAACTCCAGGTTCAGAGATGTGAGCCCAACTTCAGCCCTTCTACCAGCACCTATGGTTAACCCTCCCTCCTTCTCAGCCCATACATAAGCAGTAAAAATAATTAGAAATATGGACTGATAATTACCATTCATAAATACCACAGTTAATACAGATCTGAGATTTGGTGCCAGATGTCTGGGCTGGCATTGGATGAGGTTTCTCCAGGAACAGAAAAAGCACCACATTGGTATGGCACAGGAGCCAAGCATGTGAGTCTGGGAGAAGTGACTCAGTGCAGTGCTGCACTCTGCTGCCTCTCTTGTTTCTGGGGTTGTCACTCGTGGTGCTGCATGGTGCCATGAGGCACTGAAAGTGTGCTCTGAGGTCATGTAAGGACAAAAGGAGATCTGGCTGGGTGGTAGTTGCCATTCCCAGGGCAAAACTGTAGAGGAAACAGCCCTCATTGCTGCCAATGCAAAATCAGTGCCAGATTTTAAACAATCTTTACTGTGGGGCGTGGAGGGATTTGTTTCAACTCCCAAATATTAGTAAGTTTTTGTCTTTCCGCATTGCTCTACCTTATGGAATGTGGATGCTAGAGGCTTACAGGCAGCATCTGGTCTGTAGGTTTGATCTCTCCTTCCTGAAGAATGTAGACAAATCCAACACAACATGTACCAAAATAATCTGCTCCTTTTTTTTAAGGGAAGACATGTCTGGACTGGAAGCATGAGCTGCCAGGCTGGCGGTTCCTCCTCTTTCTCCATTATGCCAAAGACATTGCACTGTACTCCACAATCCTGCACTAGAAATGCACGAAACCAGAGAAGGAAGAGGAATTATTAAGAAATTGATGAATAGGAAGGAAGATATTGCAGATGATTGAAGTGGGCACTTCTGATCTCACCAGCCTTTATCTGTACATGGTTTATCTAGACTTTTAGTTAGCCAGCCATGGGTGCAGAAACCCCAGAGCAGACCCATGCATCACTACTTTTAATCTAGCAATATTTATGAAGTCAGGGTTTGTGATGTGTAAGTCACTATGCTGCTTCCAAGACCACTCAGCCACTTTTCAATGTCATCCAGGCTAATAAACCTTGACAAGTTAATTCTGAATCCCTGAAGGGACAAAATTAAGGTCTCTGTTCTGCACTCCTGGCAACTCTACCTTCAAGGCTCTTCTTACCAGATCAAGAGGTACTAGAAAAAAATAATGCAAAATACTAACCTTACCAGTGAATACACTAATTTTGGTAGTATCAATTTGTTGAGTTGATTGTGTTGGCTTATCTTCCCATCGGTTAGGTTTATGCGGCTCTGGCATTGTCCATCCTGTGGTTGCTACCTCGAAAGGGTAACATTAACAGACTTTAAATAATGTGTTCATGTGTTGGAAGAAGGATTGCACACATTTTATCCAGATAAAATGTTCATATCTAAATGACCTGGGAGAACTCAGATCTGATATTGTCATTGTGGACCCATAGCCAGGCACAGGAGGAGCTTGGAAGGGAGCAGAGGAGAAGGAACTGGCTCCAATTCCAGGCAGACATTGTGGTCAGTGTCTCTCAGTGCTTCTCACTATGCTGATCCTCTGCTTCATTTTGTCAGGGCTTTTACATTATCTGGGAAAATTCCAGCCTTGCAATCATCCTGTGACACCCCTTGGGAAAAGAAAAATTACACCAAAGCATAATAAAAATAGCTGCTACTGTATTACATGGTAGTTCTCCCACAATTAAAACCCACTACCCAGATTTTGGATTCCTCATGGAACAGTAAAGTCCTCAACAGCACAGAAATAGTTATGTAGGTGGGAAGAAAACTCCAGAGATATAAAGCTATTTATATAAAAGAGCACTTCCCTCATGAATAAAGGCTTTTTGCTGGCTCTGAAATGCAGTCCAAAAAACTTCCAAAGTCTTTGATTGTTTTGTCTGCACATCCTGCCATAGCATGTTTAAATTCTGCTTTATGATAGCACTGGGCAGCAGGCACATGACCTTATGAGGTTGGTGGCAAGAACACCCAGTGCAAGATGCACTGTTTCTGTACAGGTGATAGAGCACTGGGGTGCTGACAGCGCTGGATTTTCTTTCTCCTGGCTTAAAATTTATTTCACATATGTTTTGCTTTCTGCTTTAACCAGAGGATGATTTCATTGATTTGATTGCTATCTTATGAACCCCATAACATCTTACATTATCATGAATCATCTCATATCATCTGCCTGCAATGACACAGCCCTCCCATTGAGAAATAAATAGCCAGGTCAATCTGGATGCATGCTGGTGATAGTGGTAAGTGACCCATTGACAAAGAGCAGAAGAGGATAAAAAAGCATGAGTAGAAAACAAGTTTCAGAGTGAAAAATAGTATTTCCAAGGGTCAGGCAATCATGTAGTCAAAAGTGCCAGAGATTATTTCTATAGGTAGAATTTACTGTCGTGACTCAAATCCCAATTTTTGTCAAAGTTTCACAGTCATAGATCCATGGTCTACATCTTACTAGAAAAAAAGGTAATATTAGCTGAGATTAGACCTTCATATTATACACATGGTTGCAAACTAGCAACTCCTTGTTCTGTGTTTCAGAATTTTGCATTTTATACATCGTGCAGCTTTCGATTTTTGTGAGGTTTTAAACCAGATCTTTTTAATCTCCAGAAAAAGTAAGAGTATGTCTTCCAGCCAAGCCTTTTCAATGCAGAACTTTTGGTCTAGTAAAATACTACTAACAGTGATACCATTACATCCTTTCAGCCACAAGGTGAGATTTGCTTTTATTCTGTAGATCTGCAGCAGTGAGTTTGAAGCAGGCTGTGGTGGTTTGCTCATCTCACTATGTCACATTTCAGAATAGTTACATCTTTAATTTTCATGACCAATTAGTGTTAATGTCTGCAGAAAAGCTTGGACGACTGGAGCTAGCCCTCAGGGCACCATATCTCCACCTCAGCTGGTTAAGGTAGTGCAGTGGACTCCTATTAGCCTACTCCTCCTGAAGCTAGGGCACACCAGGGAGCAATAACAAGGTGAAAGAGGTTGATATTTTGGCAGGTACTCCTGACCTATTTACTTTGGGAAAGCCTTGGAAATAGTACTGACCAAATTAGGATAGATGGGAATATGTTCTGCCTTTTACAGGCAAAGGCTGTTTTACTGATATTGGTGGCGAAGAAAAGGGATTTTTTCCCAGAAGTCCCATTGTTCCCTTTGTCAGGCCAAAGTGAGCAAAGCTGACATGAACAAGTATCTTCATGAAACTCAGCTTTTACTGGAAAAGCCCAGTTCACAGCTGTGAAGTCTGCAGCTGCCTTTCAGATAGCTCTAGTCAGGCCATTGCCATGGGATAGGTGTGTGCCATGAGGCAGTGCCACCCTGGCAGAAGCAGGAATTCAAGGTTGCTTGAAGTTGTACACTGCTGTGGATCCACAAATCTTGCTACTGGGAGGGATGAATAATCAAGATAACCAGTGCAGGAACATACTGTCAAAGAGAAACCCTTGCCAGAACTTGCCCATCCACAAAATGGCTCTGTTCCCACTAGCCCTTATATCCTGCCTCTTCTTCCCATGATACACAGGGGAGACCAGAGAGCTTCAGTTCTTGCATCCTCTCACAGGCTGAAGTTTCTGATCTACATTTGCTCCTTCTCATTGCTGGCAAGCAGCACAGCTTTGTGTTTCTGAAGCTGTAAGAAAGGAGTTGATTCAGCAGCAAGCTTAGGCTGTGCTGATTTGGCTTTTCTAGTGGCTGTCAGCCATGAGTATTACTCATGCCATACCTCCAGGATCATTTGAATCTGGTAGGAATCCAATCTCCTGCTGAAAGTGGAGGTCTCCTGCTGTCCTGTGGGCTCAGTTATTCACTCCCACAGCACTCCCTGGTGCTGTTACTAACTCATGTGGGCCTGTGGTGAGCTGGATCAAAGAGGGCACCCCATGGCTAACTAAACTGCTTCACCCACACCTTTGCCCATGGAAAACTCCACACTGATATAAGTAAGTGCTACCTCAGAAGTGCTTGATCTGTCTCTGTGAGGAGTTTGCTTCTCATAAATGTCTCAGGACAACAAAGGAGGAAATTAAAATGGCAGGAAGGAACTTCTTGCTCCCCAGAAGTCATGGCATTTGGTATGCTTGTTTTCAGATTATCTCCAACTGTCAAAAATGGGGTAAGACAGATCCTTTTCAAAATACTTGTGACTTCACAACACCTCTGTGTACAGGCCAGGAAAGCTACACCTGCGTACTCCACACTGCATAATGTTCTTTCATGCAGTGTTTCAGTAGTCCCTGCTATTCGGGAAAACTATGCTGGAAGTGTCAGGAAACCTGATGGAAAATACGTACAATAAACTTTCCAGGGCAGTCTGTGAAAAAGACAGTGTAGTTCAAATAAGATCACACGTTTAAAATTGCAAAAGACACTTTGAAACCATGTGTTGGGTAATGATCAGGGTGCTAAATCATGTGTCAAAGCTGAAGGATCTGGTTTCTCTGAAAAGTGCTAATATTTTTTGATGCTGAATAGAAGCTGTGTTTAAAAGAAATGATCAGAAAGCAGAAGTCAGTTTATGAGAGCATTGGTGCTTTAGATGTGGTTTGTCTACTTAGCAGCAAAACCAGCCTGTAGCAAACATATTTTGGCCATAAGAAATGAATCATCTTATCTGTGCCCAAACCTCACATAACCACTTGCCCTGATAGTAAGAGTAACCAGTGATTAAATTCCTTCAACAGTGAAGTTGGTAAAAAGTGATGTGTCAGAGAGAGCTCGCTGTTTAATGGTTGATGCCTTTCTGTTGGAAATGAAGGCTTACTGCTGCTTCCTGGCCAAATCTGAAATGCATCAGTCATTTCAGTGATTTGAACTTCATCCAAGACTTCCTCATAACAGTTCTTATTAATCTGTCTGCTCTGTCTTGCTCTTGGAATTGCCCCAGAATATCCCTGCAAATCTGTTGCACCTGATATACCTGGTGTCCGTAAGCCCAACCAGTATTTGAGCTGGCAGTTCATTAAGAACTTGTCTGTACTATGATGAGATGGACCAATTACTCACCATTTCCATTCTGAAAAATGGGAACTACTGAAACTCAGCTAGAGACAGAAGGACAAGTAGAGCTGGAATGGCAATTAGCAGCATTGGGACAGAGGGAATTAAGCAGGTTTCAGTCAAGAAAACCCCAAGCTGGGATTCTTTGACCCCTGCATGGATAAGAAGGAAGACCAGACTGGAGAGGCCAACAGACAAAAGCCATCCACACAGTAATCTAGAGACCACTGTCCTTAGTCTTACTATGGGGCCTGTAACAGCTCTAGATCTTTCCTAGTACTGAGAAATCATTTATTTAGGTGTAAAATATTCCTTGAGCTAAACTGTGATTTTCTATATAAAGCTTTAGTTGAGTGTAGGACCTCCATTTTCTTTGTTTCACTTTTGTTCTCTAGCAAGTGGCACTCAGGACAGCCTCTAAGTAGAGAAACCACATAATCAAATACATAAAAAATAGTTTACAGTATCAAGTGGAGCACAATGCAGGCAGCAGTGATAGAAATCCCACAATTCTTGCAAGTGAAATTGCAGGATGCACAAATATAGGTACATTGACCCTTAAGTTTTCGGGTTTTTTAAACTTACTTGAGATTTCAGAGGAAGTTTGGGTTGAAAGCCTAGTGTGTAACTTCAGTCTACTGGCTGACCTGAGATCACTTTAAGCCCCAAGAACTTGCAAAGTGCAAGAATCTCACAGCAGCTTGCAATGAACAGGGTTCCTGTGGCCTCACTTATCATCCTGTTCCTATTACCCCAAATTTCAATGACTGCTGGCACAGTGGTGCTGGGCAATTTCCTTTATAGCAGAAATTTCAAGGCACTGTGTTGGAGAATGAACTCCTAGCATTTTTTTTTTTTTTTTTTTTTTCACACACGTATTTCCTCAGTCTTCATTGTAGTCTATCACCAAATCCAAAAAGAGGTCCACAAACAGGTAGATATGCTCCTATCTAAGACCTAACCTAAGTTCAGCTCTTCTAGTGCCAATTCAGCCCCAAAGTAAATCAGCACTATAGGCTAGTAGGAGATTATTACTCTATATATGTCTCTTTTGTCTTACAACATCCAGCTCAACAATACATGGAAGTCCTGAAATTTAAATTGTTTGAGGATTTCAGAAATTTTAGAAGTCTTTGACTGTACCAATACCACAGTAATGACTTACCTGTCATTACAGTTCTTCGCAATTGGCAGCATTAAAGTGTTATAAACCACAAAGCTTTGGCCATCTGAAGGTCAGTTTTTAGGGAGATGTTTGAAAACAACTACTCATTTTTGGCTTAATGGGATTTTTCTGATTTGTGCATCCTTATCTGGGTTGGAGCATGCCCCGCATGCAACTGTTTAAAGGCTACCCTAGAAAGCATGGTAATGCAGTCCTGGCATTCTGTTCCAATATTGACATTCAGCATGAGGAAATGCTGTAGTTATTAAAACCTGCTGTATCCACTTGTAATCTCTGTGATCTCCTTAACAAAGCCAAGCTGCCTTCTTCAGATGCCAGTTGCCATACTGTACACCTCACATCTCAAAATATGCTCTGAGGCTCTGAAATGAAAGCTGGATTAATGTCAACAGCTAGGAGAGGTCTGTAGAGTCTGTGTCTTACCATCTGTTAGAAAAAAAATCCTAGACAGAAATATGGAACAAAAAAAATAGGAAGGAAGTGTTGCTAAGTTGGTGGGCTGTGAGCACTCCAGCATAGGCACCTGGAAAGGAACAGGGTCTTTCCCAACACATAATGAAAACAATTCAGGGTAGTGCCACTTCATACTGCACTGTGAGCCACAGGATGTGTCCTTATGAGTCCTAGCACCTCATGTGAGAGGTGTACACATCTGCTTGCAGCAATGAGAGGATGGCTTTCTGCAGTAGCTGTTCAAACCCATGCTCAGCTAACCCAGATACTAGGGAACACCTGCACTCAATTCACTAGGGGTGGCCCATCCTGATACATTCTGAGAAGACATAAGACTCTTAAGATTTACTCTCCACACTTGAAAAGCCTATCACATGACCTTTGTTTGAGCAATAGGACACACACAGTCCAAATCAGTGTTTAGTATGAGGATCTGGGTTCAGGGACCAAAACAAAGTCGGTAGCCAAAAGTCAAGCTGAAGGTCAGGGGAAGGGCTAGCAACAACAGGCTTCCGTTGTCAGCCAGCCCAGGAGCAACTGCAAGTTCTGGCTTCTCTTTCCAGCCAGCAAACTGGGGTTACTTTAGCATGACCCAAAACGGTTGCTTATTCAGTCATTCCTGCCAGGCCTCACTGGCAGGGAGGTCTGGTCCAAACCTAGGACCCAGAAACATGCTCTCAGTTTTCATTTGAGAAAATAAACAGAGATAGGGTTTCAAACTGTGGGTGTTAAACGCCCATGAAGAATTTGCACGGTACAGGTCATCCTCCCTTCTCGGCTTGAAATATTCCACATGAAAATCTGGCAGACCATATCTAAGCAACAAGCACATTTGTCCCACTGTGGGATCTATTTTGAGGCAATGCTTAAGCAAAGGAGGAAAACATTTTTTCCCGATCACTAGTAGCTTGCAGAAGCAATTTCCAAACATGCCTTCTGTTGAACCAAATCTGCTATTAAAGTGAATGTTTAAATTCATGGGCATCAATGGAAGCCAGTTAAGGGCAGACAGAAAACACATTTGACAGTCTCTCCCACATAATTCCCTGTGTTGGAAACAGCATAGAAAGATTAATATCCAATAAAGTCAATATGAAGAAATACAGAAAGCCATCATCCTTTCAGCTTCTTTCATTTTGTAATTCTCTTATTGCAAACAGTAATCCTGTCAAATGTCACATCAGTTTTGTAATTTTTTTTTAATGACAGGATACTTTAACGGCCATTACTAATATCTCTTGGTATGCAAAGCATGACCATGATACAATGCAGGAAAACTTCACAATTCAGAGAGCAGAATGATTACATACAAGCCTTAAAAACCTTTTCCACTGGTGTATAGATTTGAACAAATTAATTTCTTTAGAAGAGGCCTGCAGACTGTGGATAGTATTATATTAATGTGTTCCCCTTGAGTGGAAATTGAGCAGTGATATCAATTATATCACAGTGCAACATCTTTAGGAAGCTAAGCTAAGTTGATTGACTTAAACTGGAATCATTCCAGATTTGTATAAATATATCTGAAAACAGAACTTAGTACCTATCTTTCCTTTAATTAGGGAAGTAGCTCAGGAAGTCTCACTGAAGCTGATGAAATATCTATTTGTTGTGTGTGGCACAACTGATTTTTTAGGTTTGCACAAATTAAAGATGGCACTGAGGTTTGTCATGTACTAAACCCCAAGTTTTAGTAAACGTTTCAAAAATTTTTGCACTTCTCATGTGACATCTTGACATGCTGACAGAATGAGCATCATGTCATTTTATAATATTGCAATTTGTAGGAAAATAAAAAAATAAATTTGCTACAGTTCTAAATTAAATCTAGTAGCATGAATTCTACATTTATTATAAAGGATAAGTACTCTTTTTTTTTTTCAGCTTTATTCATTAGAGCAAGAATGGATTAATTTAGAATAGGTGATCCCAAGTTTTATAGAAGGTTGTGTACGGATTCACTTGTAGCTCTGGAAATGCCCGATAGAATGGAATTGCAAACAACAGTACAAAATCCAGCTTCTTCAGAAAATGTGTAGTTAGAATACCATATTTTCTCAGGACAATTACACAAGCAAAATTTTTGATGGCAAAGACACACATTCTTTGCTTCCTTTCCCTGCACTCATTACCTCACTGCACCTTCTCATCCTGCTCTGGAGTCCATGACTCTCTCAGGCAAGCCAAGGAAAGCTGCTTCTGAGTCCATACTATAAATCAAGCTACTCTGATATTATCCCAATTTTAAATAAATAAAAAATTGTAAATAAAATTACTTAACAAGGAAAGAAACCCCCAAAATTTCCATAGACTTGTTGTTGCTTTCACAGAATCACAGAATGTTCCGAACTGTAAGTGATCCACAAAGAACATCAGCTCTTAATTGTGGGGATTGAACTCACAAACATTGTCATTATTAGCACATGTTCTAACCAGCTGAGCTAATCTCAGGGTCTTTCTTCCATAGACTTCTTTTTAAAGACACTGGGAATTCTAGCTAATGTTCCAATTTACCCTTTCTCTTTAATTTAATTTAATTTCATTAAATTGTTTCATTTTTAGCTCGTTCCTTTCCTCCTCTTTTTACTAGACCAGATGAAGAGGTTAAGCAGGCCCTCATACATATGCTGAGATTGAAACACAATCATGTGATGAGAACACATTTTTTTATTCATTGGGATTCCTAGTTCCTTTGCTGAAGAATATGACAAGGTTGCCATGAAAAAGGGGTTCTCAAGGAAGGGACAATCTCACAGGAAAGGAAGCCAAATGCTCTCCCAGACAATCTTGATTCCATCACAGCAAACTTTCCTGCACAGAGATTGGCAAAACTTTTCCATCTCATAATTCATTGAAACAAAGATGGCACATTAGCTTGTAAGGTATACATTCTGTGGGCCTTCTCATATGTATGGAGTCCAAACACTAACACACAGAAGAGAGAAATCTAAGCCCTTCATAAATATCTCTCCATATTTTGTCTGGGTTTTTTGGGAAGTATAGTGAGATTTTACTTCCTGGAAGATTTTTTCCATGTCTATAGTTTGGAGGTATTCAGAAAACCACAGTCTAGCTGACAAGTACACTATGCATTTCCAATGTATTCTCTGCTGTTTGGCTACTATACCCACCATAGAAAATGTGATTCTGTTTAGTATTGTGATCCTAGTTCTCTCCAACAAATATGACTCCATTCAGCACAGGCAGGGTTCACTTTCCTGTTTCAAAGATTTTCTAGGCAATTTTCTAAGGTACTGAGGTATTCAGAACAGTGGGAAAACTCTTACTTTTTTCATTTAAGTGTCAGTACTTTTTTCAGCATCCAAATATAAACATGAGATTTATTTATATTTTATGTTAATGCAATTTAATTTGTTAGTTTCTACTTTCTTGACTTATTTGGATAAACTATAAATCTTTAGCTCTCCCTTCTTGCTAGAAATCAGCCTGTTACATGGCAAAAAGCTTCCCTGGCAGTTCTGCTTTCTGTTACTTCCAGACATCATTTTAGTTCTTTTCTTGCTGGTTTTTCTGGTAAAAAATATTTCTTCTGTCACATGCAATTTTGCTGTTAGTATCTCAAAAACTGTCTCTCAGGATATTCAGTCTGTAAGCATTTGTGGGGAAGAGCTATTTGCTTCCATGAATTTTTTTCTTTGCTCTTCTAAACACACACAACTAACTTCTTGTTCTTAGAATATGGGAAGAACTGATGCCAAGGAATTTCCCCAGAGAAGGGAGCTTTTTCTTGTTTGGCCAGACTTGCAGCACACTCAAACTGATATAAATCCATTCAAGACAATGAATGACATATTGATAATTTGTGGGGTGATAATCCAATGCATTTTAGTTGAATTATTTTCTAACATAGGGAAGGTTGGTGTTTATGTATCATTTTGATCAGTTCATATATCTCATGTTAATTACCTAAGAACGAGGGATCCAGAAATAAATTTCGAGGTATCAAAACCCCATAGTTTTACAGTTGTTTATCTTGGGAAATAGAGGTGAAGGCTGGTTATCATACAAGATTCTTTTCTTCACAACAGTGTTTCTTCTGCCTCAAATCAAAAGATTTATGCTTTGCTTTATGGTTGTCAGTGAGTCCTTTTCTAAAGGTTTTTTAGGAGACCTCAATTTCTGAAAATACCCAGACAAAAATGATAATTTATATAAAGTAGAAACCTAAAGGGAAATGGCTTCCAACATTTTGATAGAAAGATTATTAATGGTATTCATATAATATGTTGTTCTTATTGCTGTGTGCATGTTCCTAATCAATCCTGTTTTGTTTTTCTTCACTGTTTCACGTATCAGATGACAAAAATAGCATACTACATTGATATTTGCAGGACAGAACTAGGATTTTCTGAAGTTAGCTTTACTCTTTTCAGATCTTGTTCTCCAGTTCTGTAGATAAAGAAAGAAACCTCAACAGACTCAAACACGACTTTACAATCTGTTTGCTGGGGGCTGTGCCAGCATGCTGACTTTTATGCTTCTCTTAAGGAGCATAGATTCACTAAAAGCAATTGTAACCACATGGGAACATTCAAGGCAGGCAAGGAAGAGAATGAATTAAAAATGAAAGAACATGGCAAAGTGTCTTGCACAAAAATCAATGGCTAAAGCAACTAGTGTTTTATAGGAATGAAACTGTGCAGATATTAACTACATCAGATAGTGATGAAAGGACAGCAAGTGACATTGTCATACAGATGATGTGGAAAGGAGTCCAGCCAAATTATATTTTCTGGATGAAGCCAGCAGCAAACACAATTGTGCTGTTCTGTTCTGTGCTGTGCTGTGACAACCTGTCACCCTTGTTGCACATTTATTTTTTGTTCTCTTTAATTGCAAATTAGGATGACTCAACACACCCAACCTTCTGGATTTGCTTTAGGCCTTTGGTACTTCTTGGGAGCTGAGTTTGACTATATGCCCAAGACTACTCAGGTAGCACGGGTGAAAGTGGAAATCTGGACAAAGGTGAGGAAACCTGGTGAGTAAACACAGGCCTTTCCTTCCTTTTGACATCGATGAGGGTTCATGCAATACCTGGATCCTTCCAGAACTGGATGTTTGAACATTCCATCATCAGAGGATGGACTGGAAATACTGCCTGCTGCAGTTGTGAAAAGGGAAACATTCTGAGAAGGGTATGTATCCTAAGAAAACCAGAAAGTCCAGAGAGCCCAGGTAACTCATGGTCTAAGAGATTCTGGGATCCATAGGCTGGACAATGCTTTGCCTTCTTCACTCAAAGGTGAGAAAATGCCTATGTGAACCAGGTCTGTGCAAAGCAGTGTCTTTAGCCATTCCCTCTCATGACAGCTGGAAGTCGTAGGTCATCCTCACCCTCTCCAAAGAATGTGCGGTGTGTGATGGCATTCAAGAAGTGTGAGCATCACTGAATATTCTCCTGCCCCGAGAAGGCTCTCACTCTCCTTTCCATCATCAAAGAAAAGGCTCTAAACTGCACAGGTGCACTCACAGTAGTTCCTTCTTACTCTGTTCATGAATATTTCATTACTAAACTGAAAACTCAAACTGTTGCGAGGTAAATGGTGCATTCCCCCCAATAGTTCTCCCCCCACCAAAAAAAAAAAAAAAAAAATTGTAGGAACAAAAGAGAAATGGTGAAATGGTGTCATCTTTTTTTTCAGGTAGGGAAAGAAATGAGGCCCAGAAGGACACCTGTGCCACAGTGGTGCTGAGAAGGGAGTTTAGCACAGAGACAGAACCTTTAAAGTATTCTCCCGCTTTCCACATTTCAAGGTGGTTGCAGTGGACATATCTGTGTGGAACAAACTGGCTTGTCCCAATTCCCTGCTGGTCTCCCTTATTCCTTTGTAGCAGTAGTCCAGTGGAGCAGACCAGTGGAGCCTGGGAACTTCACTTCAGGCTGTCAGCTGTGAGTAGCAGGAAATATCAATATAAAAACCCTGACAGGCAGCATGCAGAGCAAATAGACTTGAAGACCCAATCTTTGATTTCATTAAGGTTTACTTACCCCTCTGTTAGATAACAAGCTTTTAAGTCACAGACTGATCAGTGGAAATATCTTTTGTTAAAGACAGTGAGAAACAGAAAAGGAGACTTATGGAAATACTTATATTTGTATAGATCTCCTTTGAAATGGAAATGTGCTTGCAGTACTAGGAAGNAATGTACACAACAAAATCCCTGCCAACTGACAACACAGAGCAGCCCCCTGTAGTCCAGGTTTGGCCACTACGACTTTAATCTCCCCCATGCCAGTTCAACATCATACCCTAGAAGGGACCCTCTCCATCTCTTTTCAGGCTTTATGCAACTAATTTTTCACATTGTCTTAAGTAAACTCTGTTAAAGTATACCCCAACCTTAACAATCAGGGTGCATAAGGAAAACCAAAATGTTCTCCAGTTGGGAGGAGGATGGTGCCTACTCATAAAATATTGTTTGAAAGCTTAGTAGATTTGGTCTGTATAATTTAAACTGATATCTATGGTCAGTTAGTCTTCCTAAAAGGGGTGGATAAGTTAGAGAGGGAGCAGGCAAGTGAGTATATTTTTATTCATATCTTGGCAACTCTGTGGAGCAACACGGAAGATCTTCTGAAGAGAGTTGAGCAGGTGCTCTAGTAAGGTTAAAGAATGTGGAGCAAAGTGCCAAGTATATAAAGTTATTTAAGTAGCAGAGATATTTTCAAAAGTGTCAGAGACCCTCACCCCTTTTGATCATGGGCAGGGGTGTCAATCTGTGAGTGCATTGTGGCTCTCTGCTGTGTAATGTCTCTGAAGGTCAGGCTAGAAGACACTGAAGAAAACACCTGTAAATTATGAGCTTCTTTCCTTTTTCATCTGTTGAGAGCTCTCTGTTAGGAAGCTTTAGGAAAGTTTTTTTCCATATACTTATTCTGTTTGTCCTAATTTCTGTTTCATTATTTCTAGTCATATGCCTTGTTATAGTCTTCTCAACCCTGGTGATATATCATAAGATCTTGCTAAGCTGGTGAAGCATAAGACAGATGGAAGATGGATGGTGAAAAGGGTGCCCTCAGAGGTGGGTGCAAGCACAAGTGGTGGCAGCAGCTTCTACAGGGCCCATGGCTGCATTGCAATGCAG
>VZTR01009155.1:175265-214211 GCA_013400775.1 Chaetops frenatus
TGCAGTACTAGGAAGACAATAATAGCTTTTATGGCAGCTGGAAATTCCTCAAATAGCACTCAGGACTTTTAAAATTAGTAAAAACTTCTCCTTAGACACTACACATAAAAGCCTAGCTCCTGGAATCCTGTGGGAGTTTCATCATCAGTTGTAGCAGAGTCTGTATTTCAAAGCACAAGTATGAAGTCATAGAAATCAGAGACGGAAAAAGCTGCTTAATCATTCAGACCAGACACAGGACTATGGGGATTTTTTGGTTATTATTTTCATCCTCATAGACATGTTTGTTGTCTGAGAACATCTTGCAGACTCTTTTTCTTCTGTGCCCTTCCCTCCTTCCTTCCTTCCTTCCTTTCTTTCTTCCTTCCTTCCTTCCTTCCTGCCTTCCTTCCTTCCTTCCNCTCTAGTAAGGTTAAAGAATGTGGAGCAAAGTGCCAAGTATATAAAGTTATTTAAGTAGCAGAGATATTTTCAAAAGTGTCAGAGACCCTCACCCCTTTTGATCATGGGCAGGGGTGTCAATCTGTGAGTGCATTGTGGCTCTCTGCTGTGTCATGTCTCTGAAGGTCAGGCTAGAAGACACTGAAGAAAACACCTGTAAATTATGAGCTTCTTTCCTTTTACATCTGTTGAGAGCTCTCTGTTAGGAAGCTTTAGGAAAGTTTTTTTCCATATACTTATTCTGTTTGTCCTAATTTCTGTTTCATTATTTCTAGTCATATGCCTTGTTATAGTCTTCTCAACCCTGGTGATATATCATAAGATCTTGCTAAGCTGGTGAAGCATAAGACAGATGGAAGATGGATGGTGAAAAGGGTGCCCTCAGAGGTGGGTGCAAGCACAAGTGGTGGCAGCAGCTTCTACAGGGCCCATGGCTGCATTGCAATGCAGGTGGGATGCTGGTACCCTCTGGTGTCATTCCTCCCACATTCAGAGACTGGCTCATCCCAGCAGCCTGCAAACAAGCTCAGTCTTACTTCCAGTCAGCTGATGTAGGCAAAGCTGGGCAACTGCAGCACATCAGAAAAATGAGTTTTTCTGTCTTGCTCACTATTTGTGATGCTGAAGAACGTGAAGGAGGGCTTGTGTAACAGCAGAACCAGGCTGCATTAATGTATTACCAGTTCTACTCTGTCCTCATAATTGTGTCCCTCTTGTTTCCAGTTTTTAAACTTGATGGTGTTTCATTAGCTCTGTGGGTTAGCATGCAAGGTTTGTGTGGTATCCACAATATGTCTACACAAGGACTAAATCCCTAGATTCTCTTTACTGCCAACACATTAAATTAAAAAACCCAAACCAACAATCAAAAAAATCACTTTTTTTGGGGTGTAGTTAATAGAACTACTTTAAAATTCTGGTTCAGGAAGACATGATAAGCACCTTCCAGGAACCTCTTCCTCTGACTATCTGAAAGAAGAGTTGAGTGATCAGCTCAAATGTACATCTACACTGGTGACACACACATGAAAAAAGAGGAAGCCCAGCTAGGTACCTATTAAGACATCTATATACCAAGATGACATTTTTATTTGGAGGTGCTGAAATCAAGTTTTACAAACCTGAAGTGAGCTAAAAGATAGAAATTGATGTATTTGTTCTAGACATTCAAATGTGAAAACGGCACCTTTCAAGATTGCAGTGAAGAAATGCATTACTCTTTTCACTGTACTTTAGTTTATCTAAGACAAAATCCTATAGATTTATCCCTATAGGGCTACATCCTATATCTACAGATCAAGACCTTAGGATCTGGTGATCTGGGAATCTGTAAAATCTTAGGTAAGATCTAGCAGATGCAAACCATATGTTTGTCTTGCCCATCAAATACTGGAATTAAACTCATCTGTAGATCTGTGTTTTATCCACTGTCATATGGGAGAGGTATATTGTACAAAATATGGAAGAAAATACAGGTCTATGTAGAGATGAAAAGTGTGCGGTAAGAGCATTTAGCCTTGGAGAAGAAATGCATTCATGAACAGATATCTTGCTCTCTATAGTGGATATGTGCCTTTTGTATACACTTATCTAGGGGCCTGAACCACAGCCTAGTGCCAATAATTTCCCAGTTTTACTCTCTTCTAATGAACAGTTGTATTCTACAGAGCTGTAGATTTTAATGTGTGCTTGTTGGAGGGGCAGATCACATTCTCCAAAGCTTCTTGCATGTGAAAAAATGGCATAGCACTTTAATGTAAAATACTACTTGTCAAGAACTGCATAGCAAATCACACATGATCTCTCCCTTTCCCAATTAAAAACCCACCTTTAAGAAATGTGGCAATAAGCAGAGGCACATGGGCTGTTTGGCAGTCTGCCTGAAAATCCCTGCAGCCAATGAATAATGATTACACTACAGAGCATCTGCTATTCAGAAATAGACTGTACTGTCTCCTGAACCTGCTATTGTGTTTTTGGACACAACATGGTGGAGGTGCCTGTATTTTTTCTTCTGGTCACAGTGAGGAGCCAGATTTTCATTTAAATTAAAGATGTGATTAAACAAACTCCAATAATACATAACGTTAGCAAAATATTAACATACATAAACGATTTTGCTTCAGATTTTTCTACATGAAAGGTAACTATTTTGCTATAAAACCAGAACAGTTCTATCAGAAAACTATTTTCCAGAGGCCTTCTATAAAAAATTCAACATTGATTGAGATTAATGGCTGTCATCCCAAAATAAAACTTTCAGGCAAGTTAACAAACACAGAGAGCTGTCAGGGCAGGTCAAGACATTGAAAGCACTCTTTGTCCATCACAATAGGAAAAGTATTTTCATTTTCATTAGGGACTTAGCTGATAAATCAAAAGCCAATCCTACCTCTCTTTACAGGCAGAGAAGAGATATCCAGAGAAAGTACTGAAAGGTCATGAGGAACAAAAATGCCTCCAGAAGGTTGGGTGGAAAGACCAAGCCATAAAGAGTTGGAGCAATTATGAATTTGAGAAAATGAAGAAAATAACTGCTTTCCTACTTTTTGTTTGTTTGTATGTATGTTTTGAAGCCATGGTGCATCTCTGTTAGAAACGAACAGGCACTCACCACCTTGATATTGCTACCACTCTTTCACAAAACCAGATCTGCTTGCATTGTCTAACATTTACAGTACATGGACAGTGGCACTTGTTTTTCTCCTCTGTGTTTCCCAATGACATGAGTCTCAGCCACATAGATTTCCTTTGTCTACTGAGCAAGGGAAATATAAAGGATTTGCAATTCTTAGGATTTCAAAAGGAATATTATATTGTCAACTAATGGGACTTCAGGAATTTTACTTATGGACAGTTAATTCCAATCTTTGCCTGGGTTTTGGCAACCAAGTAGAATTTAAGAAGCAAAAGTTTGCACATTAGGAACTTGTCAGTAGTGGAGCAGCACTAATAGAAATGCCAATTCAAGTCTCCCATATGCTAAGTGGCTGGGGATATAAACCTGAACATAACACAAGTAAAAATAAATGACTAAACCAGGAAAAAGTTTCAGAAATTTTGGAATTGGTGGATTAAGCTTTAGACAGAAATCCTAAGGAAAAAAAAAATATATATATTCTGAGCAAGGCTTCATTTTTGTTTGCTTCCCAATGTCTTAGGAAGTGTGTTAATTTTAGTCAGGTTATCACAATTTGAAAAGATGTACAAAGGTGAAAAGGATCTCAGTTGTATTGTGATAATGATTAGGATGTGAATCTGAAATTGTTTAAGCGTTAGCTGCATCTTTTTCACTGGCAACAAGAGGGTCAGAATATGTGAAATTATGCATAGCTGTAGACATTGGCTGGATCAAAGTTACAAAGTAAGCAGACAGCTCTGGAATCATGGATCCAAACTTCATTTGGATAGTTTTTAACTACATTCATTTCTTTGTGATTTTTATATACGAAAATGTTCACCTGATCTTTTGGGGCTGCACTGTAGCCCTCAAGAAATTATTGAGATTTTGTAAGTCAATAAAGAGAGTTACATATTTCTTCATTTGTTACAAATATCGAAGAAGCTGAAATGATAGTCCTAACTTTAATACATGAAATGAAATTTATCCTCTGACACACAAGCTAAGGCTAAAGTAAAAAAGCATGTAAAATGGTAGAACAGTTTCTAGCTTTCTGATTCTTTTCCTTATGAGGAAAGATACTTATAGCAATTGTTTTCTCTTAGCATCATTCTCTTATTATATATCAACCTTGGTTCAGGCATTTTGATACTATTGTCCCACATCAAACTAAACATTACTTGGCAACAGGCAAGGACAAACATATTGGCTTACAATTTGTTTGTATAATTAGCTACTGTGTCAGTGTGAAAGCTAGGATACATGTCCAAGGTATATGATCACGAAGTGCCATGCAAGGCTACCTGCTAGACTCATTCTCAACATTAACCATCAAGAACAAATGGGTACATAGCAGTGTGTAATCTTGGGCTGGGCAAGGGCAATTTCAATGGTTAAAATGTCTCATTACTGAAGCAGCTTCTAGGCATTTAAAGGGAGATGGACCGTGGCAGATCATCACAGAAAGTTAGAATCATCCCACCTATTTCAGATTGTTGGCAATGCTGCTTAAGTTACGGGCAGAGCCTGGTTAAATTTCTTTTTCTGTCAGTGGAGAGAGAAAAGTTCATTGCCATAGACAGATGTCTAAAGTTAGGGGGGATGAGTGAAAGCACAACTGTTTCCAGGCATGGGCAAGGTGGCATGTATTGCCTTCACATCTTTCCACATATATTTCCATAGAAGGGTTGTTCACATAATGTATATTTGAGATGGGGCTGCTACAATTCAGATTACTCCCCTCCTCCCCACCCACAATTAATAGATGCTACACATGATACAAAAAATTCAATATTTATGGGTTACATGTGGACCATCTCCTTAAAGCACTTCCTTTTGTAGATTGAAAATTATACTAGAGGGGTCTTCATGCATGGTAAAAGGAGTTGTCTGGGCGAAGAGGAGACGTGACAGTGCTGGGCACAGATATGATGGCAGCAAATAAGCTGGTCAGTGGTCAAATTCACCACTAAGTAATACATCTGCTTAAGCTGTGTGAAGCTACACTGCAGTTTTTAAATATGTTTCTATTTGCTAAACACATTCTGTTTGATAGGGGAATGTGCTGTGTTGGGCTGTTTGAAAATGTTGATTTCTCATGCCTTGCAAGAGCTTGGGAAGTAATGAAAACACATTTAGACAGTATAGGTATAGAGGAGTTTGTACATATACATAATGCATTCTGGACTTGATAATTTTTGTGGGTGGAATTTCTGTTCTCGTCTAACAGAGGTTCTGTAGAGTATTAAGCAGAGTGATTGATACAACAGGACACATCAGAAAACCAGAACCACATTGCTCAACTTCACCTCTAGAAAAATTAGAGGTTGGTTTTGTATCTTGAATGCACTTTGACCAAGTGATTGTGTAGATGTTTTACTCTGAACACATTCTTCAAAATATTTAAATATCTTTCCTTGTCAGGGTCTTGTTCATATTTATACTTTTGTTCTTTACCATGAATGTATCCTGTCAGTATTTTCCTAATGGCAGAACCTCTCTGTGTAATGTGTGCATTTGTTTTCTTGAAAATGCAATGAATTTGAGACACTTTCAGTAAAACAAAGAAGTGTTCTGCAAATTCTCTTAATTCCTGACAGCTCTGCCCCAAGGACAGGACAATTGGGCTCCCCACCTTGGGCAATTGTTTTTGTCTGAGAACAGTGTACCATCAGAAACTCCTGTTA
This sequence comes from Chaetops frenatus, assembly GCA_013400775.1. Lineage (NCBI taxonomy): Eukaryota > Metazoa > Chordata > Aves > Passeriformes > Picathartidae > Chaetops > Chaetops frenatus. The sequence goes on from VZTR01009155.1 coordinate 181,014, forward strand.
CTGCTCAGGAAATGTGTTGATTTCTATAAAAAAGCTGTGGGATAGAGAAAGACAGGATTTGGGCTTAAACATTATCTGGCCCAGTATTGATCACACACTAAAGGAAATCTTGTGCCATTCTCTCCATCTCGTTTTTCTAAAAAGCAACAAAACTGTTTCTTTATTGACTGTATCTGCAAATATTTTTTTAATACCTCCAGATTACTGGCTTAAAGTTTCAGAACATTCACTCAGTTATTTTGATTCACAGCATGATGGAGATAAGAGGTAAGGTGTTTAAATACTTCAGTGATAACAAGAGGGTTGCAGAGAATCCAGATCTATTTCACTGGGCTCAACAGAACGCAGAGCATTTTCCTGGAGTTTAGAAAAGGTCTATACATACTGTGCTATTGTGTGTCAAAACAGACATGACTGTGTTGCAAGCTGATTCAGTTTACATGGCTGTTTCTCTAACCAGACACTTGTAGCTCCCTATCTTCTTTTCCTCTGATCTAAAGCAGCAATAGTTTGCAAGTATGAATTTATCACAGAGGTGAGAATAGACAGCTTTAGTTCTCTGAGCCATCAGTCTGGGCAATATGTGCCCTTGTATACATCAAGCAGCTGTGGCCACACAGTTGGGCTTCTCCATTCAGATCAGAGCTTCAGCTACCTCTGTCTCAAAAGCATTTCCCCTCCAGAACCTTCATCCCAGCCACCTCTGTGGGTAAGATCTGAGCAATAAGATGAAGACAACCTCCAGCTAGTTTCTACATATTCTTGTCCCTCCTTGCAGAAGTGATTTGGACAATTTTAAAGAGTGCCATAAAAAAAAAAAAAAAANTTCTTTTCCTCCTAAATGGCTGTAAAGGGAAGCAAAAATGGGCAGCTCAGGGACTGATACATGCTGTGTCAAATGACTACAGTTTTATGACCTTAAGAAACTTGGAATATTTATGGCAGTGCATGCTGGCCTGAAAACCAGAGTTACTGTTAGAGTAATGTGAATTTGTTGAATTTTAAATATGGAAAATTTGGTCTCAAAAATGTGAGTTACTGTAAAGAAATACATCTCTTCCAAAGCAAGCATTGTTCCTATTCCCTACAGTATAGAATCACCACAGGCAGGCTTCATTGTGTATGTACTTAATGTGTGCTAGAGGGGAAAATGAAAAAAATCCTACCTATGCCTGAAGAATTAAGGATATAGGCAGACATACTTCTATTCAACTATCTAGAATAGTTTAGCAGTTCGTTGCCCTGTCAATTTGTTACCACAAGCCCACCAGAGCTTATTGCCACATTCCTCTCTGGAATGACTTGAGTATTAAACAGAAATAGAGTCAGTCCAAAATATATTTTAAAAGCAGACTTTGAAATGCCTAGGATAAATTTGTCCTCTGGTACTCTTTTTTACTTCATTAACTTCACCATATTCATGACAAATGGGATAATGTAACAGAAAAGTGGCAAAATAGATGGGGCTTTTACGAAATAAGATGCTGCCTTGTACCTCTATTTGAATAGAATTGGTCCATAATGCCAGCTTGGCAGCCTTGGGCTATTCCAAAATGTCTAGACTTTCTTATTAAAGATATTCAATTTTCTGGCTTTTGCCAAGATTAACAAAAACATCAAAACTTGCATAAAATGACAAATGGATGCAGTAGAGGGGGGAAACTAAAAACAAACTCCATACTCAAACCCCAAAAATTTACAACAGTGCTGAGCAAAATAATTGAAATTCTTAAGAACAGATGTTAACTTCAAATTCACAGGCACAGATCAATGTTTCAAAGAGTAAGGAAATTTATCATTCAAAGATTGTGTTGGAATTCAGGAACCAAGCAACTACAAGCAGAAAAGATGCTATATTAGGATTTGGTGAGGCCAAATGCCTGGATTCGTAGATGGCAACTCCTATGTACCCATTAAATGTTCTTTAAAAAGTTGCAAGCCGTATAGGACATTCAGAGTCATTTTCTGTGGTCATAGGCAAACAGCACAACTAGCTTGCTGGCATCTCAGATTTTCTGCATCTTGTTTTAAATTCTTTAGATTCACTGTACTATACAAAAATGTGATAGTTTGCATATAGGGACTTGTGGTTTTGTTCAGATTTGTGGTTTTTGCATCCTGGAAGTCTTGTTTTGAGACCAAATCTGGTCATTCCAAATTGATTACACAAAAGCTATGGAGTAGGTTATAATTTCCATGGTGTGTGTAATATGTGGTGTAGCTGATTGGGCACTCAGAAATTGTGGTAGACCCTCCAGCTTGCTAACTTCCTAACTCAGCAGATCACAAGCTTTTATATACATATATGTCCCGTAACAAGGATGGTGATGTTATTACTGTAGGTCTAATTAGGTATCCTTTAATGTCCCTTTCACTCAAAAATCTTGGAGATGCATTTCATCCGGATTTGGTTCTTTTCCAGATTTGTTAAAAAGGAAATAATTATTCTCTATCTCCACCACAATTTAAAAAATAACACTAACTACTTGCAGGACGTTGCAGACTGAAGGGAATTAAAATAAAACCTCATCAGGAAAAGGAAAGTTACACCAAGTTACAAAAAACAAAACCAAAACCCTGTATGAGTAACTGGATCCCAAAACATAATGAAGTGTTGGCTGAATGTTGTGCTACATACCAAATACTCCCTTTAACAAGATGAAATCTGAAAAATGTGGAAACATAGATCAGAGTTTCATCTCAGAAATTATCTTGTAAGAACAAGGAGCTGTATTTGAAATAGGCTTCCCATCCATATATACTTTTAAGTTGAACATATTTTTGAAGAGACCTACCTTTCATGAGCACTTAGAATCAGAATGGAATAAAAACCTCAAATAAAATCTACCAAGTGCTTAAGGGAACTGGCACTTCACATTAGTAGAATAATGTTTTTCCTCCTAAGTGAGTATTAACACTTGGTAGAAATTAAGAAGAAAAAAAGGAGATAGAAAATATTATTTATACTGTGGTAATACATTTGAGTTGGACAATTTTTGATTGAAATATAGTTTCTCACAAAAAATAAAATAAAATAGTAGATGAGTTTATTTGTAGTCACTGGATCTATTGGTAAAGATACTCAATTTGTCATAGCTCTGGAAGAAAAGTCAAAGATGGATGCTGCATGCATGTACTTGGAAGAGATTTCCCTCTCCTTTTCCTCTCTCTTGCTCTGGAGTTTCCCATGCTGTGTAGGACAAGGATGGATCAGACAGAAAGTGAAGCTGGACAAGATTGCTGCAGCCCAAGGCTCCCAAGATGAGGTGGCAGAAAAGCCACTGAGATCTTAACACAGCACAAAAGTTACTTGACTAAGCCTGACACAAGAATGGGATGCTGAAAGAAAAGCAAGGTTTTAAGTCTCAGCTCTGTAAGTGAGGAGCAGTTGCAGGAGTGAAAAAGAAGGAGGAAGTGATACATTCTGCTCAGGAATCACTTCCACATCTATATTCCAGCATACAAAGTAACACGCCAGTACCATGGAACTCCACCGTCCTCTCTGTAAACACCAACTTCAGTACCTTCTGTCAGTGCCTGGAGATAGGAACAGACACAAACGAAGGGAGAACTACCTGGTTTAGGTCCAGGTTTGCTTTACAAGGTTCTAAAATTCACTGAGGCCTGAAACTTCACTGAATTAATAGGCTGTTATTTAAAGCTTGAACCGCATTTTCCAAATTGAGACAAACACCAAGTCAGAAGAATTTGAGTTTCTCCTCATTGTCTATTCTCATGACAAGTTAGTGATATTAGATTCTTTTATTCTGTGCAGTTGCAACCATGCCAGGAAGAGGAATCTTACCATGCCCTTTGCCTAAGTGTGGCACATTAAAATCTTCCCAGTTAAGTGATTAGATCTCCTCTGAATTTTACTGGAGGGCTATGTGGCAGCAATGCTTCTTTTCAGCAAAGAATAAAAGCAAATGAACTTCTTCCTGCACATTGCAGGCCTTATTTCTTTTACAGAAATTGCCCTTGGTTTGATAATTTTGAATTTAAACTTGCTATGTTCAGCAGGAGTCAGATGCAGAGTCATTGTCAGACATCCAGGGCTCAATTCTCCTAAACATATGAGAGCATCCTTCCTTTTCCGCTGGCCTTATCATAAAGATATTCATGCTGTGGTCCAGAAACGTCTGATTCTCTTGAAGGTCCTATTCTTATCTGCCAGTCCTCTGTAGCTGATATCCTTTCTCAGACATGGTAAGATCTCTGGAGTGACACTTAGGGTCTGCATATGAGCAACTGAATCAAACACATTAAGACATTTATCACAGGATTTTCAAAAGTGTTTTGTCACTCATCTCCTACTAAAAAGCACTGGAGATTGATGTGGATCATTATCATCATTAGCAGCCTAAATAACTGATCTTAATACTCAAACCTGTCACCATACAGCAATTGAATGTCTTGCATAATGGCTGGCACATGTCCACTAGGTAGTTTGCCAGACACCAGAAAAGGTGCAGAAGATTATATATGGACAGGATAAACCACAGAACTTGGAAATCAGCACACAGCTGACTATGCTTAGAAGACAGTTTTATTGCCATATAAAAAAGCATTATAAATATCCATTAGTAATATCAGCCTGTAATCACAGAAATAAAGGATTATATATAAACTTGACTGGTTTTCAATTAACAGACTTGGAAGTTTAAACATATTTTTAATATATTCTCACTGGCTACCAAGGCTGTAGCTCTGCAGTGTTTCTTCCTCACCCTTTCTCACTGATGCAAGTTTCCCTTGTGTAGGGTGGGGTGATGCCTTGAAGGTACAGGCATCTTTTGAAGAGGCTGAATGAAGAAACTGCTCCTGGGTACTGTCCCTGATTTCTGCCTGAAAATTCCCCCTGACATGCCTGCCTTGGCCCCAGGGATGTCAAACAGGCTGGGAGCACAAGCCAGCCTTCAATCCCCTTAGAAATGTGTGAGAACAGTTGAAGAAAGCAGGGAACAAATAACAGTCCACAAAATCACAGCAGAATCCCTTCTCTTTTGTTCTTGCAAGACAATTTTACCCTGGAAAAATGGAGCCGTTTACAGCGCAGGAGTTCTATAAAGCAAGCAAAGTCTACCTCTTGAGCAGATAGATCCTTGCATGAGCGAGAGACATGCCTTGTTTCTTCACCTTGTCCCTTTTACTCAGATTTTATCCCACATTGTGGCTGACAGGTTGTTCAGTGCATTAGAAAGTGAGGGCCAGCCTGTGTAGCAATATTTCCTACCATCACTGCTTCTCAATCTGTTTGCCTCAGTTGAGGTTGCCTGGACAGAAGAAGGAAGCTCTGTGAGTTTTCTCTCTGTAACAGGCAGGGCAGTTTCCCTCTCCAATGAGTCCATTTTCCCAGCTGGCATAAAGTCATTGACTTTGCTGGAGCTCGCCCAATGTAACACAGATGAAGAGCTGGGCCAAAATAGAGTCACAAACATCCAGATGAATAAATACTTTAAAATGTTTATACCTAGGGGAGAGAAACTGAGGAGAGAGAGGATTAGCTGTGCTCCAGGCGTTGAATGTGTGGATAAGTGAGATTCACTATTAGGCATCTATCCATACCTTTCAGGCTGTGAATAGGGTGTCCCTCACCTCTGGGTTTTCTTCTCTCTTTTCTCCTCCCCCCACCACAACATGTTTGGCATTTGGAAGTTTTGAAGTAATTTCCTCCTTTGGCCTCACCTGGGATCTTTGCTGTCCCAGAACCTCCTCCTGACCTCAGTGTTGTGTTTTCATTTAAAGTCGGGGATGTCTATAAATGTCAGCAGTACAGGGCAATTAGAACTTTGAAAAGGGCTGTAACATAAACCAGCATTATAGTGAAATGGATACCGCCTTAAGCTGCCTGAAATTCACTTGCTGTTGGAAAGACAATATCCTGCCATTCTCCCATGGTGGCCTTCAATTGAGTACATTTGGCTGAGGGTTGACCCATTATTAGGATAAGCCTCTGCATGGCTTGAAACAATGAAGAAACACAGGGAGAGAGAAACCAGCAAATTGGGCTGGTAGTTAGCCAGCACTAAGCAGAAATGTGACACTGGATTAGGCCTTAATAGCTGTCTGTGGTGCTATCTGTGAAATCCAATGCTCTCCTTGTTTCCCTGCATTGCAGGCAGAAGCATGTGGTTAGATGTTGAACGAAATACTGCCCTTCCTTTTTTTTTCTTGACTAATAGCCTCTAAAACATACCTTTTGTAACTCTAAAAATAAACATTCATCACAATAGTAATTTCACTCCTTAGTACGTTGCCTTTTTCTCATATGCCATCGCACTATGTTAATTTATGATGCTTCCGGGTACCTCTGTCCTTGTCCCTGCAGTGCATATGTGGTGCTATCCCTAGCTGCTCCAAGCTGCTATTTATAAACTCTAATTCTGCCTTAACATCAGCTCCATTAAAGCCATTTGAACACCCTCAAAACTCAACACACTCTCTCACTGTGAGGGGGAAGGAGCAGAATTTTCTCCACAAAGTATGTTCTGAATTCATCAAAACTATGTTTCATTTCTTTCAGGATGCAAATGAATGTAAAAGCAATATGGTAACACTCCCTGAACAACTGGGAGTACATGTTCAAGTCAGGCATGACAAAAAGAAAAAGACAAAAGCTCCAAAGAGACCTATTGAATGGATTTCTAAGCAAATACCTATATTTCTGCAGAGGGATTTCATGGAACCTGTCTTTCTGCCCCTAAGGCAACATTCCATGTTATTGCACTTTGCTATATACAAAAAGTCCATACAGGCAGAATTTTGCCAATTTTTTGACAGGGAATTTTGAAAAAAGATTTCTCTGAATTATAGATGTTTGGATTCATGCACTGCATTTTTTTCCTCCTTAAACCTAGTATGGAAACACAGAGCCATGAAACATACCTGTGAATATAATCATGTTTTACTGCAACTCCTTGGAATTCAGTCAGTTCACTGATCCTGCCTACTGCCTAATAGATAGGAATGTTCTTTTATGGTACCTCAACTTTTCTCAAAGCTACCACACTGCACATTCACCTATACACATTTAATCACAATAAGATTGAGGTGTTCTGATGAAGAACGTTGAGGAGATTCCCAGCAGACTTTGGGTCAGGTTCTGAAGGTTTTTGAAAGGATGGTGTAGCGAAATGGTAGGATTTCAGCAGAGCCACTATACCCCACAAGGACTGTCTTATGCTGGTTGCTAAGCATTGTCCTGGGCTGTCCCACCAGCATCCCTGGCCTCATGCTGCCAGGATGTGCACACTGAAAAAAGCATGTACATAGATAAGTTGTAAAGGTTGATTTCAGAGCATATGTCAAAACTTCCCAGTCAGTATGATGCCATTTTAACGTCTGTAATAAAACTAGTCCTCTACATGTGATACACAAACAGGTCACAGCCTGTGAAATTGTCAGAGGTGTCAAGGGAAAACCAAAGTATGAGGTTGATGCTGGAAAGAACATGTAATTTATTACACAATGGTCAGTGCAAGTTTTTTTGCCAAGCAGAACTAACTCCCTAGAAGCAAATCTTTATGGCTCCATAGGGTATAATATGGCTGTTCCAGCATATTTCTAGTCACTCTGAGATGTTTTGCAAACAGCATGGTGTGCAAGCTTTATCTCTGAGTTTAGCAGTCCTGTGATGAAACTTAAAGCATGCAAGGTCTCAAGTAAACATGTTGCTTACACAGGAAGCATGCCTGCACAGCAAGCAGTATAGTGCTGTGTACCTCATCTCCATAAGGGTCAAGTCTACCTTTGGGAAACAGGCAGGAATCCAAAAAGACTATTAAATTTATCTAAAAATCTATGTTGTCAGCTGAAGAGAGAGAGGTATATGCCATCTGGAACAGGAAGAGCTTAAAACAGGGGAATGGATACCTTTTATATATATAAAATTTTTTTCCTGATATAAAGTATAAGTAGCCTTTAGATATTTTTATGTACTCCTGGAAGTTGTATAACCTACCCACTCCAATCTCTAGCCTCCAAAATACCTGAGTTATATTCCACTATGGAAGATATAACTCTTGTGTTATATCTCCCACTAACAGTTTTTAGTGAAGAGGGAACACAGGAACCATTCTATTACTGACTGCAAACTCTCTTTTTCAGCTGTTGCTGCACAGCTATCCAAAAGTCCAATCTCTGACTCTGTAAAGGCCCACATCTTCCAAACTGTACAGATATTTATGGTTCACAGGTCTTTGTCAATGCGTTTCAGAGGCTGGACACTGAAAGTTGAATGATCCTCATGCTGTGTGTCATGCTCTGCAGGAAATGTAACTTCGCCAAAATCCTATTCTGATGCTAGTTCTAGATGAAATTCTTTTCTGAACACACTCAGCAGGATACCTCGAGAGAAGGATAGCTTCTATGTGCAACAAAAGTAAAAGCATAGAGGAATAATTTCTTTTTATATGGGCTCAGGAGAACCTGGTCTCAGCTGTGCATCAAAACACGGGCCCACAGAGCCTGGATGTTCAGTTTAGTACAGTTCCCAACTTTTGCATGCCAGTGTAAGAGCTGCCAAATATCCCACATGTCACAGGGCTTTCCCTACTATACAGTCAAATACTATGTCCAACACAAAACCAAAGAAGACATTGGTTTCACCACGTTTTTGCAGCAAACACTTTCCCAGGTGCTCAAAAGATGAGATCTTGGAAAGATACTAGAGAGCATATACAGACTTCATAAATGAGACAAGTAATGCCATGCTGAACTTCCCATGAACATCATCAAATCACTCCCAGTTGCAGATATGAAGCAGGACTGGTCCATGCCACTGCCCTGCCAGCAGCCTCCAGGATCTTCCTCTGATCCTGCCGTGCTTGCAGGCCTGGCTGCCTCCCACAGGCATTCAGTCCCTTTGACCCTCAGTGCTCAGGCCAGGTTTCTGTTGCTCTGGAGCACAGATAGAAGCTCCTCAAAAGTCTTCACTCTGAACATTATAATCTCAGTGATATCATCTTGAAAATCAGCAGGTTTTACCTGCTTTACTGCCTTTGGCTAGTGCAGGATAAGGACCAAAATTATGACTTAATACAAAGGACCGTTTTAACCAATATAAATAAGTGCACCTCTGAGGAATACTCATTTACTGCTTTGCTTTGAGAATATTTAGTTTCTTCATTGGGACGAAGACATTCAAGTACTGGGGTAAATTCTGCACTCAGTTATCACAGTGTAAAACCTTCCTTTACTCCTTTAGCAAAAAGAAGTCATTTGAGCCTTATAAAGGCATCTCTGAGAAGAGAATTCCACCACAATTTACAGTATTTCTCACAATACCAGCTGTACATTAACCACAAAAACATCTCAGAGATGCTTGGATTAGTCTCAGTGGTAAATGAAAACAGGTAATCCCTTCTTTAGAGATGACTCTGTGGGACAGTTTATTCCCCTTCCATGAGAAACCTTCCATAGGGCTCTAAACCATCTTCTGACTTGAGACTCTAGTTCTAATCATTCCTACATGACTGTAGACCACAGTGAGTACAAGCCAAGCCCAAATCTGTATATAGCAAGCCACAAGATTGTACAGCAGAACACCACCAGATTGCAGGCCAAACGCAGACCTAAATGTGGGATGCCCATAGACCACCTGATTGCCTTCTGGAATGCCCAACATAACAGGCAACAGAAGGGGCTGCAACTCAAGGGACCATGTCAAGGAACATACTGAGACTACTTCTGCCTTCTCAGGGGAATATTTACAAATGCTCCTAAGGAAAAGTGGGTTGAATTTCCTGGGAGATCAGCCTGGAGACGAGAAGGTTCTAGGGAGACCTTATTTGTTTCAGGCTTGTTTCAGGGGTGTTGGACTAGATGACCTTTAAAAACCCTTGCCAACCCAAACTATTCTGTGATTCTATGATTCTATGATAGATCAGCATAAAATGTTAGTAATTGTACCAAAAAATGTATACAGGCCTATTGTTATCTCGTGGTTGAAAATCACACACAAATAGGGAAAATCACATCTATTTCAGTTATGATCTCATTCCTATACATGCTGCATGGCCCTTTCCCAAGTACCCTGTTCATAGCAGCTGACTGAATACACATGAAACAGAATAATTATCACCAAGTTTACAATCATATTTGTCACACAGATAAATTATCTGCTAGATCTACATCTGTATTACTGAACCAGAGTACAAAAGACATGGTTCAATGTGTTTGCGGAAAAGTGCACAAACAGTGGAATAAACCACTGACACTTTTATTTGAAGAGACTGAAATTTTATATTTGAATATGGTATGCAGAAACCAAATAAATATTTTAAATAAATTCTTCTTGGCTTCTGCATTCCTACACTGAAGAGTTTCTTTAACCAAATCGTATATATTTTCTCTGGTACACTTTAAAAAGACAAATAATGAAGGGAGGTAATATACATACTTTAATCTTTTCTCTCGTAAGTCTGGCTGCTAATGCTCAAGAATGCAAGATAAAATGAATGAAAGCCTAGCTTGGGAATCTTGAGCAAATTCCTCCCGAGCCACACCAGCACCTTATTGCATAATTAAATTTATTGCAAAGGTACTTTATCTTCATTACACATGACAAATTTACCTTTTTTTTTTGCCTTGCAAACTTCTATTTAAGTCTTTTAATGCAGATATTCTTGCTTCTCCAGACTTACATGCACATGCAGTTAAACAAATTACAGAAATAATTTATCTGGGAAGAATGAGAGTCTATTTTTTACTTACACCTCATTCAGAGGGGTCAGAAAAGCACAGTTAATGCAATGTGTAGCAGTCTGGCCCACAACTAACCTGTGTGAATGCTAAACTCACTGTGTGCTGTACTGCTTCCCTCTGGGTGGTTTTGTGACACCACTGACTGCAACATCATGAAACAAAATAGAAGCCAGTTGCGATGGATTTGTACCCAATAGTCTTCAGCTATCACATACCAAGACAAACAGCACTGAACTGGAGAGCTGAACAGTGATTTCTCTTTGAAATCATCAGTGTAGTATTCTAGCACTGTTCAAAGGCGCCCATGATTGTGCCCTTGTTGATAAGGTGCAGCAGGAGTTGTAGGTCAGCTCCTGGTGAGTGAGAAGCTTAAACCAGGGCCAGAGGACTATAGGAAATCACAAAGGAAATGACTCCCTAGAAGCCTGTTTGTGTCTTTAATGGGATGGCTGGGGAGAATGAAAGAGATCCAGAAGCCAGAAGGTGGGAGAGGTGTGTACCTGGAAGAAGGGCAGGTGGAAGGAAGCTGCAGAAAAGGAGTAGCCCAAGGCAATGCTGCATGGAGGATAAAGCACAGGGGCATATCCCACATAGGAGAGAACATGCCCACTTTGGCTGTCCTGAGGACAGGAGGGGAAAGGGATACAGATGGGCAGAAAGGAGGATCCAGATATCCAAGGGACACGATCAAGGAAGACTGCTGCATATAGCCATAGTCATACTCTGAAATCTTTTTGGAGAGGACCTAGGGATTGCAGCCGTCAGCTCAAGAGAGGAATCCAAATTCAGAGCAGAGAGGAGAGGCAAGGCAACTGAAGAGTGGGTGTGAAAGGTGGAAAGCACATAAGAGGAAGGAACTGGCATCTATGTTTGGAGGAGACGAGAAAGGAGCCCATGGAATGAGGTCTGTAATTGTGCTGGGGAAAGGGAAGGAGATTTGGTGGAGATAAGCCTAATGGCATGATGATGATGAGCTGTGGGGAATGGTGACAGCAGAAGTGGACAAAGGGTTCACAAGTAGTGAATAGGAAGAGTTTCTGGAAAAAGCTGAACCTGAAAACTCAATGCATTTTGGCAGGAAAGTCTCATATTATGCCATCTGTGAGGAAGGTTGCTTATGTCCTACACAGGAAAAATATGGAAGAACAGTATCTCTCCTCTTTCTTGCAACAGCAATTCCCTGCTGACCCCCCAAAGTTTTCTCATTTCACTGTTTTTCATCGTGTAGGATATGTAATACTTTATGCACACTAACCTGACTGTCCCCGACAAAGGTCCCAAATTTGAGCTTCAATAAAAAGGTATGGCAGAGCTCACAAACAATTATTTTTTCCCATGCTTTTACTAAGTTTAATGGGGTCTTGTAGCCAAATAAAAGATATGTTCCATGGTCTGGATACCTTATCATCTAGGTGGGATTTAAATGGGAGTTCTGGTTTCAGGACAGTCATTCCTCCAAACCATCACACCACATTTTTCACAGTCCACAGTTCTGGACCAGATTTGAAGTCTGACTCCTAGTAGTGATCATATCAGTTTGAACCAGACCTGAGACATTTTTGGATCTGCCTGACAGATTGTTCTGTTCCTCTATTTTGTGAAAAGCAGCAAAGTGCCCCACAGGGATCAAGAGCACTCTGCACTGAAACACAGCCCTCTGACCACATAATTGCAGCTTGCTGAAATACTAAAGGCAGTTGAAGAAGTCTCGAGGAGAAAGGGACCCCTCAAACACTTGTGCCCCATTGGTTAACCCTGTTGCCAATGCTTGTGTTCTGGGAGGTAAGATGGGTCATATGCTGTGAAAATTAAAATAAAAACCCCAAAAAACAGTGAAAACTGTTTGACTGGATTCTTCTGCCCCATTTATGTCCCGTTCTGTCATATGGTGTTCATGGGGATCATGGTAGCAATGGTGATTGTGGCAGAGAGCAGGATCATTGCATTCCTTCTTCCACTGCCTCTAAAATGTGGTAAAGTACATTAATGATTTATGCCATGGTCTCTGTGGTAAGATTAAAAATCACTGTATATTTAGAACTGTTATACCTGAGATGTTAATGGTTTCTATTTCAAAGCACATTAAAACGTGCAGCACTGATGTTCGTGGCAGTCTGGGCCTCAGAAAGCTCATATTACGTTTATAACTACAGCCTTTCTTTTGTTTCCTTTTCTGTACAGCATATGCATGACATTTTATTTTCATGTTACAGTTCAGAAAGTCTTTTAGTGAAGCCTCATGGCTAATTTTGGAGGTCTGAAGACATCCAAACGTTAGGTACCCAACCACGCCAGCCACCTGCTACATCTACATGACAGAAGCAGGGAGGTGGAATCAGCCTGGCTTTGATACTTGCCTTTTGTAACCAGCATGTGAGAATCTGAAGGAACACCCACATGGCTCATGTGTACATGACATGTTAGCAGCCTCTCCTGGGCACAACTGTCAGCTCTGTTTACCATTGTAAGTTCAAATGTTGGTTATAATAGCATGGTTGGTATTGCTACCTCAGAGATGAACTCTGATCAAACTTTTTGTGGTTTCCAGTTGCAGCTGGTTTGGGTTTCCCTTCTCTTTCTCAAAGTCTTGGGAGGGGACAGGTGTGGGATTTTCTACAATATTCACCAGTTAAAATAACATTTATATGAGAGGGGAGACATTTATTAAAGTGCTACCACTGCAGCAGCACATATGTAAACAGAAACCCCAGCATGTTAGGAGCTGCATGAGTAGGTGTCTGACAACAGTGCCTGTATCCAGGGAGCCCTCAGACCAGCCATGCAAGAAGAAACTGGAGGATAGACATAGGAATAGTCCCTGTGTAGATCACTGGGAGAGATTGGATCTGGGGAAGGCAAGTGCGTTTTCTCAGATCTTGAGTCCCAGCACTAGTTTACTTTCACTGGTCAAAGCCAACCAGCCCCTCAGTAACTCAAAGAAATTATTCTGCAGGAACACAAAAGAGCCCCACTCTTTTTAAAGGCAATTAAACTCCTATGCCTTTTAATTGACATTATAGCCTAACTTCAAAATAAAATTGGTATCCTGAACTGACAAAAAAAAATTACTTGTCTTACAGCTACCGAAACAAAACATTTGGACCTTAGAAATGCCTATAGCAAGGGTGAAAAATACCTTGTCTCAGGGGTTAAAACTGACATAGTTTGATTTGGGAGCCATCCCCCCTTCTAGCCATGTAGTGAAGCAAAGATTTCTCCTTCTATGTTCATAATATCATATGTTATGTCTTGCCTCTGTGCAAGCTTTCTTTTCTCATGGGTTCTCAAAACAGCTGGTAGCTCTTATATATCTTAGTTAGAGGTAGATTTGGGGATGTAAGTGATAGGGAGCAGTTGCAGACAGTCCCCTTTGCAATTTGCTGTGTGAGAGCCAATGCACACATGCAGTGCTGCAGCTGTCCCACTCCCACACTATAGTTCGTGGGGAGAAGCAGGCAATGGCACGGGGGAAAAGCAGGGACGAGCACCGAGGCACTGCTCATACTCTGTGTCACTGAGGGGGCTCCTGTGGGCCGTGGTGCACAGGGAGGCACTCACAGGGCTGTTGTAGGACCTGGCTGCCTATGGCAGTGTGGATTTTGGGTGTGAAGCAGAGCATTAGTTTCAAACCCAGGGCTTCTTCTTCTTATTCACTAAGTATTCACTTCATACCACATGCTCTCAACTGCCAAAAGCAGCCCCAAATATCGCTGCTCACCCTCTCCCACTGGATCATGTTGATAGTCCAGTCAACCTATTCCAGAAATGAGTGTATCATCAGCCAGACAAAGCTTTTACCCAGGCTGTCTGGCTCGGCAGCAGCCTGCTCTGGGAGCTGTGTGGCTCCTGCAGTGCACGGGCTCGGGGTTCACTGGGTGAGCTGTTCATCTGGATCCTGTGCATCTCCCCTGCAAATAAGGGAATCTGAGGAGTTTGTCTCCAATTTCTCCAGTGACATCAAGTTATGTAAACACTCTTGCTGCCGTTAACAGCTAGCCATTTTTGCTGTTTGAAACATAATCAGTTTGTATAACAATATGGACTGATTTGGGTATCCAGTCCAACACGCCCTGATTGCCTGCTGTCTAAACATTTTATTGCTGTAAATTTATGGAGACTCTGCTGGCCTCTTCAAAAGACCTCTCAGAATCACAGCAGTTTATAATGATACCACAATGCAATTCAGCATTTCCAAGAAATACTTCTGTTTTCTTTAGAATAGAAAGGGCTTTTTTTTCAAGAGAGTTTTTTTTCTGTTTCTGACCAAACAGAAATATTTCTAGTTATTGTACTTTAAAATAAGCATTCCCTTTTTTTGTTTTGTTTTGTTTTGTTTCCCCTAAGTGTTGGCCTGACCCTCTGACTTCAGCAGGAGCCTGGGAAGGGTGTCTCAGTACCTTGTTGAAAAGACTGCAAGCATCCTCTCAGAGCTACATGAGTGCCCAGCTGGGTCCTGCCACCGTGCCTCAGAACCCAGCCACAGACACTGGGGAATGTATGCCTTGGCAAACCTGAGCACAGAGGAAACTATCAAACATTCAGAGCAATTGTTGACAATTTCCAGTCACCACTAATTGCTTGGGGCTTTCTTGGACCCCTGCCACATCTATACCTTTGTGTCCTTAATCACAATGCACCCTTTGGATATTATGTCACACCTGGGACATAGGATAATTTATCACTTGCAGACGGATTAGCATCACAGCTCGCTTAGATAAATTTTACTTTAGCCTCAGTCCCAGAGGCCCTTCTTTTATAGCACAGTTTTATCCATTAAAATTATGACTTCCAAAATTCTGTTGTATTTTATGGCTTCCATGAGATATTTATGACTGTTACTGTTTAAGTGGACATTTCCAGAGATTTACTGCAGAAATAATTCAGGCAAATAGCTCAGAAGAGGTACTGCCAATAGCTTGCAGTTTAGGTTGGTGTTGTTTAAAGACATGCTGTTTTCAGTGTGCATATAAGTATGGAGTCTTAATGCATAATACTGAAACACCACTGAATATGTATTCAAAAAGCCCCCTCCATATGAAGTAGTTCTAGACAAAATACGAACACTGAGTTTTTTAATCTTCCAAACTCCCTCCTTCCCCAAAGCTGGTCATATTCTTTGCTTTTCTGCAAAGTGTGAGAGATGAAAGCAATGGCCAATTAAGAAGAATTGGTAGAGTCAGGCACTTCCACCGGCTCTGTGGTGGGGGGACATATGAGAGGTGTTTCTCTTTTCCTAGTTACTTAGTTTGGTCCTAATTGGGGTAATGCTATGGGTGGCCAGGGGCCCGAAGGACAGAGCTCAGGTTGCAGTTTGACAGAGCCAGTGAAGGCTTAACTTGCTGCAAGGGGAAAGTGGATCTCTGCTCCTTTGATCCTTTTAGGACTAGAAGTGGTCCTCTGTTTTATGCTGTAGAAAGTCAGAGGATTAGAAAAGTAGCCTCCATGGCTTACAGCTCGTCTCTGTGAGAAGTGACTGATGCTGTCAGGTAACTCTGCAATACATTTCCTAGCCCTTTACTCCTTGAGGTGAGTGTGAAGCCTTTCACAGCAATGCAGCACAGGAGCAGGAAGCACTCTTGTTATCATGCCAGCATCCATGCTTCCAGTGTGCTCCTATTTTATGCTGATGTGCTTCAACATCCTGATGCCTTGGTGAAACTGCTCTGTTGGGCAGCTGAGGGGGACCCCATGGAAGATCTCCAAGTGCCCTGCTGGTAATGACACACCAGGTGCCAGGAGTGCTGGGCTCAATGGGGCACACAGCAGCAGGAGGTATTTCACACAGTACTTCCCTCCCGTGGATTTTAGATAAAAATAACACTTATCCAACTAGGCTTGCAATGCATACTTTGAATTAGAAGTCAGATTCCTAAAGAGTTCTGAAATTTGACACAAATTACTCTTCAAACCATGCATCATCAATAATTTTCACTTATGAAGTTCATGTAATTCAAGACAAAGGACCAGATTTCTCCCTGCAGCATCACAATATTTCCCCAATGAGTCAACTTGTATGTGTGAAAGGTATGAATATGGCCCTCACAAATGCTGTAAGTAACTGATATCAAGAGGATTTATCTGTTTGCAGGAGCAGATTCATTAGAGGTGACAGGAGGAAGACAGCCAAGTTTAACTGTCAGTTAAAGGTAGCCTGTCTTCATCTGTCTGGAAGAGAGATAAGTGTACCTGTGGGAAGATATCCTGACTGCACATAGCATCAGCTGCAGCTTACTAATGGCTCACTTTGGTCCTAGCATCCCTGGCTCTGCCAAGGAATTGCAGAGTTGCTGCAGAAAGAGAAGGGGATTAAATTATAGTGGTGTGATTTAAGACTGACATGGGTCTTGGACTGACCTTTACACATGGCAAATTTCATCCTTCGAATTTCTCTCCTCCCCTTTCCCCCCTCCTCTGCCCCCAAATATGCTCCTTTTCCCTTCACTGCTCTCCCCTGCTGAACTCACTCTATAGAGTTTTGTAACAGAACTGAAAAAACAAGAAACAGACACACTATTGTATGCTCAAGCTCATGCAGGACTCTAAAACTAATCTTTGTTCTGGCAAATCTCATGCAGCATTTACTGCTTGGCTGGCTACTTCATTCATCATATGGAAAATGCATTTTAGTGACTACCAATTACAAGAGCCAAACAGTGGCTTTGTCAGTATTACATGGTAACCATTACCTTTGTAATTGCATAGTGACTGATGTTCAGCATGATGTAATGACAGGTTAAATAAATGCATACTAATTTTTCCTGCTAAAAGAAAGGAACGCCAGCACATTAACACAATTGCAAGTTATTTTATATGATTATACGTGAAGTAAAGGTACACATTTATCATAAAAGTCATGCGTAGCTGCTAGGTTTCAACTTCTGAAAATTCTTTTTCACCTTTGGAATGTTCAGAGATGTATAATCTCTCTGCACCCTTGTTAATAGTGCTTGCAGAAGAAATATTTCAAAATGTGTGAGATATGTTGGTGTTGGAGTTG
Organism: Chaetops frenatus; assembly: GCA_013400775.1. NCBI lineage: Eukaryota > Metazoa > Chordata > Aves > Passeriformes > Picathartidae > Chaetops > Chaetops frenatus. The sequence goes on from VZTR01009155.1 coordinate 198,715, forward strand.
TTATAAGACCTGAAATGGGTTCTTTCTTTCTTTCTTTGGTAAAATGTTATCTTTGAAATTTTCCTTTGTTTATTGAAAACTCAGTTGTGAAATACAGTTTTGTAACTACTTGAAGCAATACAGGCTTAAATTTCGGATAGTATATGTTGCTGTGTGTTAAAAAAATATATTAGAAAATTAGTGTGAGGTCAGTTATTTACAAAAATATACCTCATATGGTTACAGAAAAGTATTCCTGACAGGACATTTTGATGTGAAAAATGTCAGTGAAACATAATTGGGAGGCTGGGAATTAATCTAAGTGAAGTTTCATGAATAGAGAAATAGAAGTAAAATTAATGGCACAAAGTGAAAAAAATAATTACCACAGTTGAGAGTAAAACTTGGAGGTTTTTAGTTCTGTGCAGAGAGCAGTAACTGAGGAACCCAAATGAAGAGGACAAGAGTTACCCTGAGCCAGAAAAACCAAGTAGTCACAAAACAGATTCCCTTTGTATCCATATTTAGTTTGGATATTGGGGTTAGTTTTCCTCTTAGGTCATCAGAAGCCCAGATTTCCCTGCTCATAACCTGTAGATAGCCTCTACCACAGCACCAAAATGGCAGGAAAGGCCAGGGTTACTGTTGTCTTACTTTGGATTTGGCAGGCCCAGAGGAGAAGAAGGAAATGGAGCAATTTGAAAACTTTTATGCCAGGAAAATCCATGCCTGAAATCTTCTGGATCCTTTCCCCTACACAATTTCTTACCTTTTTCCCACATTTTAAATTCACCTTCCAAATATTTCTTTTCTCTATAAAATTGATGTGTCCTTCTTCCTGGTCTCCAAATTACGTCTCTCCTAAGTGTTTTAACATTTCATGCACTTACTATAGGATTTCTTCTCTTTCCTTGATACAGCCTTGTCTTGCTTTGCAATTCACAGACCTTTCATACTACTAACCAGTTCTGGGGCAAGTAATAGTTTATAGAGGAAAAAGATTACTTTCCACTATGTGAGGCAATTCACAGTCATCTAGAGCTGTAATTCAGCTTTTAGGTGTTTCATATGCAAATCTTCTGTAGAAATGCTCTTCCTGGCAAATGCAGTGATTTCTGAGACTGTTTCCATTGTTTGTGATAATAATCCCAATAGCAATTTTGTAATACAAGTGAGGTTTTGACTATATACCAGCCCTACACACACAGATAAAGAATGGCTCAGGCCTTGAGAATGGTTGGAAGTCTTTCTTCTCTGGTTGGTAATTAGCAATATCCCCATTTTGGTAGAAAAAGTGCCCACACAGAGAAGTTACATTCCTGTTGTAGCCTTATCTTCTTATACCTCACAGAGGTAGGCTTTATCATTTCAGGCTGGATATGTAAAAGTGAGGAGACTAAATGTGGTTTTATGCCAAATTAACAATAGAAAAAAAATGCAAAAGCATTATGGCTGTGTTTCTTGTCTATATGGCAAGAGGCCAAATACAATGAAGCTAAATTCTTTGGAAAGTGTCAAAATGCTCCTGTTGCACAGAAGAGCTTGCGGTGTGGGGCATCCAAGTACTTCTGCAGGACAAGCTGCATGACAGCAGCATCCATCAGGCTGGTCTGTGAAGGGGGAGCTCCAGTGGGATCAGTCTTCTGGTACCACCTCTGCTGCTAATGTGGTCCAGAAAAACTGGCTGCACACACAGGCATAAGAGGTAGCACTGACCATGACAGAAATGTAGTGAGGAGGGGTGAGGGAACAGAGCCCAGGAGGCAGAGGACAAAGGAGTAGAGGCTGCTCATGTAAAGAGGTGGGTATCACGCCATCATCCCGTGGTTTCTATTTCTAATTTCTTACACTAGTTTCTTAAAATTAGAAAATTAGCAAATTACTCTGCCCTGTCATACTGGGTAGAGAAATATTGGTTTGCACATCTTTATGAAGACTCATGGACTTTGGGAATTTTGTCAATTGTATACATCCTCTCAGCTATCTTTGACTAAAACACAAAGGAAGCAGTAAAATGTAATAACATCTGGAGGACATAGCCTTTTTCTGAGTCATAATGCACAGTGAGATTGTGTCCTTATGCAGAAGGAATCAGTTGTTCCTTCTTTCCAAACATGCACTAGGCATTAGAAGCTGTGAGAAACTTAGAGAATCTAGGTTTCAGTTACAGAACAACAATATTACATGAGCAATTTGAAGTTGTCTTGTCTGCTAAGACTTCAGAACTGATAGCAAAGTACCTTCCATATATGGATGTGGCAAATATTAAGGTATCATTACAATGCAAATACATGATCAATCTGTCCTCCAAACTGGGAGTTTAATTTTGTGAAATTATACTCCTACCAGGGAGGAACAATTGCTAGATTTACACATGATCTTAACAAATTCTGCTAGCTCTGTCAGGTGGCATAATTGCATCCAGTTATTCAGCAATACATTCTAACTTCAAGTTACTGTCATGCAATTATGATATAATTACATGGTTATTTCACCTTATAAAAGAAAGCAAAACACAAAGATTCTGATCTTGCTTCACAAGCCCTGTTCAGCTTTAAGCAGAAGTATAACCTTAGACAAAGTCACTGTGGCTTTCCTTGGACTTGATGCTAAACAGGGCTGGAGCAAAACAATGCACAATGTGCCAAATTTCTAAACAGCCTTTGAGTCTAAATACAGAAATTCAGTCTCATTTTGGTGTTTTAGCTCACTTAAATGCATTGATCTCCGTATACAGATGTGAGCACAATTTGGTCCATTTCCCATTTAAAAAACCAGGGGGGAAAGAGTTGAGAAAAAAACAGCAATAGAAAGTGAATAGTTTTAACTTATCCACATATATGTATGTGTCCATTTCTAAATTTAACTAGACTTTTATTTAAATTCCTTCATCACAAAAATAAAATGTGTTTAAGTTGCAGAGGGAAAGCATCCCCAAACTTGCTACAGGCTGTGTGAGTGTTGCAAGTGCCATTTTCCAGGAAGTGCACCATGCATGAAGCTGCTCAGAGACCTCAAGTACTGCTGGTGCTGCAAGGTGCTTAGGGCTTTAGGACGGGGTGTGTTGGGCTCCACAGTTCTTTTGAACCACTTTTACCTTGCAAGGAATTGAACCAAAAGATTTTTGTTATGTATGGGCTGGGGTAGCGGAAGAATTTGGGGCCCTCTCTCTGTCCCTGGAGTAGAGAAGGCAGAGGCAGCTGCATGCCAAGCTATGTCCCACTGTCTGCCAGTGATGGGAGGGCTTTCCATCTGCAGGACTGGGAGGTAATTCTACCTCCACCCTAGGTCAGGCACGGGCAGCAGGTTGTGCTAAATTACACTTGCAGTTTTTTTGTTATACAGTATGAACTACTGCTTGGGGAGACGGGAGTGAGAGCACCGGCAGCCTTTGCTCTGGCATAGTGGTGTGGGTGGGGGCTGGAGATGATTTTGGCCAAAAGGGCAGAATGTTGTCTCTCAGGCCTCACTCTCTCTTCCCATCACCCTTTCCGTATGCAGCAGTCACAGAAACAGATAGCTGGGAGCCCATACACTCTTTCAGCACAATAAAATCTCAACAGGCAAAGGTTGCCCTTGCTGCATCAGCTTTACCCTCTTGTGCTGGAAGAGCTAGAGGTGTCAAAGGTTAATTTTCAAATGCTGAAATGTCCAGAACATATCATAACATTTACACCTGGAACATGGGTGCTGCAGGACTCAGACCACCAATTTCTTGTGACCAAAGTAAGTAATTGCTAAGTAAATGAGTAAGTAATGAGTAAGTAAATGAGTAATGCTAAGTAACGAGTAACACTGAATGGGGAACCAAAAATGCAAAGTCAGCCTATTCCAGCTGTATGTGTGGGAAAGTAGTTCAAATACCTGAGAAGTATGAAATAATAATAATAATAAAAAAGACAGTTTTTAACATCGATATGACAAGGAGTCATGAGATTTTTGTCTATGTTAGCTCTTACAGTAGCACTCAGTTGCTCTATTTCAAAGAAAGCTGCAGTCCCTTGTATTTTTCTTTAAATCGTGTGTGTGCAAATATTTAATTCATATAATTTGTAAAGCATTGAAAGCTTAAATGCCCTTATCAAACATTAAGGCCGCTGGGCTGTCTTTTAGACTCTTTGTATTTTCAGCAATCACATTTGAAAATGGTGTATATAGTGCATAACACCTTAAAAAATGAATGTTTTTAAAATAAACATTTTAAAAAGTATTGCTTTCTCAAGTCACTGTTCTGTCATTCTAAAAGTGGTAAACTTACCAGTTGATCTCAATCCTCATCCTGCAGCTCTTTTTGGCAGCATCTGAAATAAATAGAAGGGCTCTTACTTTCTCTTCAAGTATGTCTATGCAACTCCCCTTGATTGCAAGAGACTTGTATATGCAGATTTCCCTCTTTTCCCTTCAATGCTGCAATTTGGTTTTGGCCTTGAAATACTATAATGGTAGAAAGTATAGAAGCAGAAAGCACAGTCCCATGTCAAAATAGGCCCAACCTGGTAAAGGTATAAGTAATGCAACTTTGTTATTTAAAAATAGCTGGTTCAACCAAATCCTCACTAGTAAGTTACATCTGTGGAGAGTAAAGGTAAGAATTGAGAAGCAGGCAAAGGTCAAGAGTAAGAAGAGTAGAATAAGAAGACACTTGAAGGGCATTGCCATGATGTGAACAACAGATGAAACTTGTCCTTCCTGTCTTTTCTTAGCTGCACATAGCATCCTCAAATTTTGCTATTGGGCTGTGCCACTGGGCATTGACCTTCAAACTACTTATCACAGAATCATAGAAACATTAAGGCTGGAAAAGACCCCTGAGATCAAGTCCAGCCATCAACCTACCACTGCCAGGTGCACCACTAAGCACCACACCTGCATGTCTCTTTCTTTGAGGTGGCAAGTGCCTTTGCTTTCTTGGGCAGCCCATAGGTATAGACACTTCCCTTTTGATCCATGAGTATCAGAGCAAGTGGGAATGTCAAGCTGGTTTGAGGAAATTCTGTTCCCTGGCATTTTATTTTTTTTTTTTAATCATTATGCCATATTTCACTGAGATTTGACTTTTGAAATCAGGAAATATGTCAAACATGAATCTATTAATGCCCAGTAGAACAACTCTCAGACTTGAGTCTCTTGTAAAAATAGGGGGGTTTGCCTTTTGTATTCACATGAGACCATTAAAAAATCTGTTAGGAACAAGAAACAACATGGAAGTATTGACTTTTGCTTTTATTTTCTGACATCTGCATATTTGGAAATAAAATGCTATTTATGATAAAACTTTATTCTCAAGATAATTGTGGTTCACAGGAGGAATTTAAATTTGCAGTCTGTACACTGCTGTCTTGATGCAGTCTCTAGAGGCTGAATGTGTGGGCAGATGCAAGTATAGCAAGTGACTTAAAGAAACTGTCTCCCAGCTGCTCTGGAGAAACAACTTCTGACAGGACAGTAACAGTCCATGGCACTTTAAGCCATCACAGAGAGGGAGTTTATGCTTCTTGATCGTGACATTTCTGTGCCAATGGTCCCAGCTGGAAGATTTGAAACAAATAATAAAGGGTGTTCCTTCCCAGGATATGCGGGTGAGCTTTCCTCACTACAGGGTATTATGGATGGTAACACCTTGCCAGTCCAGGGACAAAGCTATGGAGGAGAAGTTCCACAATGACTCAGAGTCATGAAAAGCAAGCAGAGTATTTCTATATCCTCTCAGGAAGTCCCTAAGCTGCAAGTTACTGAAGGTCCTGAGAACACTCCAGGGAAGTATTTCTGGAGCCTTGTGTAGTTACATTCTACCATCACTCTTGGTGACAGGACGCTGGTTTGGATGTACCTTGGACTCAGTATGGCCATTCTTTGGTTCTTATGTCCTTCCATTGACCAGAGAGCTCTTGGTAGGGTTTGCTAAAACGATTAACAGTTTTGAAAATACAAACCCACCTTGCATCTAGTTTAGACTTGGAAGTACTAGCCACATTCAGGAAAAATTCTGAAATACTAGTTTGAATGGGATACATAAGTGAGATTTCCTGACGCAGTTTTAAAATTTAATGTATATGCTGTTAAGGTGTCCCTTTAAAATTTATTTTGTTTCACAGATTTCAGCAGATAGGAGTATTCAAAACAGAAAACTATTGGGAAAGAAAGCACCAAAACAGTCTAGAAAGACCAAAAGTGGCTTGTGGCCTTTCATAAGTGCAACCCTTTTCTCCCAAGGGAACACATTACTCTGATCTTTCTTGCTTGAGAAAACCTCAAGCAGTATTTTATATGTTAGGGAAGTATTTCAAAGCAACCTATCTTTTCTCCTGACATTCTGAACTTTAAAATAAATGGGAATTCATGACCATTTTTTTTTTCTCTAGCAACAGCAGCTGTTGTGAATAATTTAGGACAGCACTGAAGACTTCCACCAAAACTGGAGTAGAGCAAAGAACATGCAGAGATCAGTATGATCTGTTGGTTTTAACTGACTGGTTAGAGCTGAATGGGATCATAAAGAAAAGTAATTTTCTTAGATATAATCACTCTGCTGTGATCCTCACTTCAGACTAAATCAGTCTGTCCAAATCCAAAGTGATGGTGTCTCTTCTTAATCACACATTAGTGGCAATAGGAAGCATGAAGTTCTCTGTTATTTCTCCTATATGTTGGAGAAATTATTCTCCACTTTCTGTGTTTGTATTTCACGGACAAATTTTTTCACTTTTTTTCTCAGATTTTGCTCAGTCATTGGAAGTGAATGGCTTCTTCACCACCATCACCTTTCTACTCCTGCCTCATGCTACCTTAAATCAAAGTGCATAAAACAGTACAGCAATTTTCTCCCAGGTCTGTGATCTGCAGTGTTACCCTGAAGTGGGAATGAGTGAGGATGATGACTGGAAGGAGGAAGCAGGAGGTGGGATGAAGTCGAATGCTGCACTGGAGCCCAAATGGAACTGTAAAACTGTGGTCATTTAAAAGTGCAAATCTGGTTTATTTTTCAAGTATTAAAAACAGACATTGCCTTTGGCAGTGGTTTGGAGAAATGTGTCTTTGCAAATTTCCTGACTGAACCAAAGAATTATTCAACATTACTTAAAGACTTGAAGCTCTGGCCTAAATAGTAATTAGCATACTTGTTATTGGCATTGATGCTTTCCTCTGCAGAAAGCAGACGTAACAGTAAATATGAAAGTGATAAAAAATTTCTCTTTTCAGCAGTCCTGAAAGTCATTTGGGGATTTCATTTTTTTAAACCATCATGTCATTCTCTCCTCAGAGTTCTACTAACATTGCTTATCCAAATACAGGAGGACAAAACTAGCCAGAGATGCAGGAGTATTGCAGCACAGCTGGCATGGCAGAAAGCCATTGAGATCAAATGGTGATCCAAAAAGGATGTTCTGTAATCCCAAGGAGAAATGTATTGGTGGAAGTAATGAACCACACGGATGTTTTTAGTGATGGTGATGACTGGCATTCAGAGTATTTAGCATTTGGCAGTGATGAACAGCCAGCCCAGGCAGCAGAGAAATTTGGAACCATCTGAGATCTCTTCAGAGCTAACAATTTACTCCTGTTCCTTTGTTATGAAGTTAACAATCCAGAATTCATGGCTAGCCTGGTGATCAGCTGCCCTAAAGAAGGGAAATGAATCAGCCTCTTTCTATGATGCAGTGTTTTCTTACATTATAAATGACAAATCCTGTGGCACTTTGTTTCAGACAGTGCTTTGGCCTAACATTCATCTTTTCAAATCCATAGCATAACTCAGAGAGATGTCTCAGGAGCCTTATCCTGAAACTCTGGGAGTAAAAAGCCAAAAAACCAAAACAAAGAGAGGAAAAAAATTATTTGTGGAAGGAATTCTCTGAACCTTAGAATTTTCCACTAAGATCAGAAAATCATATATGATTCCAAGTTAAAAAATTAAAAAATTACATATTCTCACAGCAAGGATTTAGTAATTAATGAAATTCATTATGAAAAAAAGGTTTAAAGAATTAAATAGTATTTGGCTTTGTGAAAAGCAGTCAACAGAAAGGGTGGCCAGAGTATGCTGACCATTCCTTTGAAGGTTTCTGAAGATATTTTCCTCCTATATAGAATGAAAAACAAATCTTCTGGAAAGTGAGATATATCAAAACAGTGAAAGAAATATTCTGGAAAGTGATCTATAGCAAACATTTGCTTTCAGGGCAAAAACGTTTGTTGATCCACATTGTTTTGATGTGCAAAAGAGTCAAGTCTTTACAATGACAAATTTGAAGCAGATTTTTCAGGTGAAATCATCTCATCACAGGCAGGAAATTATGTCTTCCATCCTGGTACCTAAAACACTGAAAACAAGTAGTGGGCAGGAGGTGGGAGAGAGAGAGAGAGAGAGAGAGAGAGAGAAAGTGGAATTTATTTAATCTACTTTAGGTACCTACCAAATAGATGCCTTCATGTGAACTAGCAGCTCCCTTTATTATCAGACCTAGGTTTAGCAGAAAGTGTGTGTCTCTGAGGTGCAATTAGCTTGCCATAATTGTGCCTCTGTGTCAGGAGGTTTGCCTTAGGGTCCATGTCCACTCTTCAAAAGTGAACTGGCACTGATATTCCAGTGTTAATGTTCAATATGTAGTTACATACCTGAAACCTGCATTGATTTCAAGTCCTCTATTAACCTGGGTCATGCACAAAAATTTCTAGATTCTGAAATCTTTCTCATTCCCCATCAGGTAGAGAAAAATTTCACACTTTAATTTTGCTGTGTCTTCATCAATTAGAGAAAGTGTGCTAATAATTAATTCACATGGAGGCACCTGCTAAACAAACATCTAAACCCAAACCAGGCATTTAAGGCCTAAAATTCCTCCTTCAAACCTCTACAAAAAAAAAAAAAAATTACCTTTCATGAACACTTTACTGAAGCCAATATTACTCCAAAAAAGGCACAAATGAAAGAGAAAGATTTTATCAAAGCTTCAGCTTTGTGAACATTTTCCAGCTAGATTGCTTTAAAAGATGTAATTCTATGAGTTGAAAAAATTCAGCTGTGTCCTTCCCCTCACAAAACCAGAAGCTGCTGTCCATTGAAATACAGCATAAAGTAGCCTATTCCATCGCTGGGGGGAAGTATAACATGTGGAGGCAGAGCTGGGAAGGCAGCTGTGCTTTCTGTGGCATTTTTCCCATCCACGTGGGAACACCTTTATGAGGGCTGCCTGTGTCCTGTGCTGGGAAAAGACATCAGGCCAGTGCAAAGACTGTTCAAAATAAATGTACCACGCACTCCTACAGGAAGTGTCTTCTTTGCTGATGCTTAACTACTTCTTCTTCAGTCATGAAGAAAGAGACAAAACATATTACACCCTTTATTTTATTGCCTTTGCAAGTGATATTTTCCTGTTTGGTAAAAATGTGTGTTATTGTTTATTTTTAAATTCCTCTGCCAGGCTGACATCATGCTCTGCACATTATGAGAAAAAAAATACTGCAGGAATTTTTCTTTTTTTTCTTACTTTCCAGAGAATTGAGTGTTGCAACTACTGGCAAGTTTCATAGGCAAACAGTGAACGGATGCTACGGCAATTAACTCCTCATTGGACAATTTATCTCCACAAAACAGAATTATTCTTTTTTCTTAAAGGATGCTGTTAAAGGTACCAGGCAGCCACTGATGTGACCTCCACTTGAAATATCAGCTCCTAGAATACCATCTTTTCCTGTGTAGGCTATCAAGCCCCCATGATTCCCTGATTCAGCCTCAGGGAATAAATAAAATTTGAAGCCTTTAGCTCATAACTAATTCTCCTACTCAGGTACTCCATTTTCCATGGCCTCTCCCTTTATTCCAGGTATTTTCCACTGACCCTGGATTCCCACAGTCCTGTCTTGCTTTTTCTCTTGCCCCTCAGAGTGCCTTTTCAGCTTTTCTTTAATTTTAAAAGTTGACACTAAAGTTACTATGTTCGGGGATGCTTCCTCATTTTAATATGGACTTGAAAACAGTGTGACTTTTACTCTGAATGGCTTTTGTTCTTACAAAGGAATACAGAGGAATGAGGGAGGAAAGTCTAATTTTCTTTTCTCAGTAATTTGCAGTAATGTAGTCTCTGATCCCAACAAATTTGTCTTTGGGTTGGTCCTCACAGCTTACTTAGAAAGGGAAGTGTTTTCCACTTTAGATGCTGGCATTGGCCCTGTTGGATTACCTGGGCCAACCCATAATCTGCTGGGACAATTACAAATACAATAAAGTCCTTAGGAGTCTGTGTTCCACTTCATGAGAGCTCAGTTCAAGAAGGTTTTTCTTTCATGATGTACTAAAGTATAAATAAGAGACAAATCCCTGAAGCACTTGCAAAGAAAAAGTGGTGGGGGACAGGGCCAGTAACAAAAACCTCTCAGACCTGATCTCATCCTACACTGTTGGGACGTTGGCCTGGTTCTTGCCAGGACAGGATCGACTTCTGTGGTAGCCAGGAGGATTTCATGGCCAGGACCTGGAGGTTATTCTATACCACATCATGTAATTTTTCAGGAATGGGGGAGTGGGTCCCTTCTGGTGGAGTAAGCCTAGTGTGAAGTGAGCAGTCAGGTAGGGCCACTTCCTTCTCTTACTGATATTGTAGCTGTTATGGTTTGGGTTTTTTTGTGTTCCAATGCAGTTTCTGGTAAATTGCTCTTATATCATCCTGTGGTCTTCACCTTTTCTGCCTCAAGTTCTCCTCTCTATCCTACCACATGGGGATGCAGCAGTGAGAGAGCAGCACCTGGTTTGGAGTGCTTCAATGGGAACACTAAATTGTGGAATACCATTCCTAAACCATGACAGATATTTCCAAGGTTGAGAAAACAGGAAGCATAAAACCCTGAGGCTTCTATAAAAAAAATTATAAAATTTTTATATTTTTAAGCTTCAATTTTTAAAACCTCCTCTACCCTGCCCACTCTGACATGAGTTCAGTCCTCTACTTTCTCAGAGAAGTGATTGCAATAGACACGGACCAAGGGAGAAAAAATTGCTCCTCCTAGTTTCAATGTTTCCATTTATCTCTTTAAGGAAGGCTTTAGAAAGAAACTTAGTAGATTGGAACAAGCAACCAAACCTTGCAACCAGCTCCACAGTCGGTGAGACTCTGCACAGGCCCAAGAGTCTGGGGAGAGAACCTCTAATGACCTGGCTGTGGACCAAGATCAAAAGACATTTACCTTTTATTTCATCTGACATCAAGCTAATGCAATGCTTTAGAGGTGGTGTTGAACCAAAACATTGTCTCTGAGCCCCATTAGAGAATACAAAGAGTCAGAACCTAAAGTCAAAATTAAGCTCTGAAATTTATGGCTGTTTTTTATTGGTGTGCTGGAATGAACAAAAATCCCAGCTCACTGAGTGTTGGAGGAGAGTTATCTCCCAGATCAAGACCTTGACTCTGCATCTTGCATGTATCTTAAAGTTTGCTTGTTCACTTCCCATGAGAGTCATCTTGGCTCTGTCTCTATTGGTAAATTAAAGGTGCTTGGAATAGTTTTCTGGCACTGAGCCCAACCCATATGTGGGAGCTTGTGTCCACATCATTAACTGCTCTTGCCCTCCAGAATGGGATGACTGCATCCCAAACTGTCTGTTTCAAATGATCCTTGGCCCACTGTGGGGGTGCTTGCACAGCCCACCCTTGGAAAAGCACCTGGATAACTCCACCTAGTAAGATATGTGTGTGACTGTAAACAACATGTCTGGATCAAATACAAAACTCCACCCCAAAACTTATAGTGTTAGAGAGGTAGATGGCCATAAATCAGAGTAAACAGCAATGAAGGAATTACAGAGACTTTTGAAACAAAGAAGGAATAAGCTGGAAAGGAAATATAAAAGGATCTCAATTTGTAATGGGGCTGGAGACTGTGATGTGAAAACAGCAATAGTCAAAACCTGATGTGCCCCTGCAGAGACACCCAGCAGCGCCCTGACCCTTGACAGGCACAGCAGAGCCAGCTCCCCACGGAGCAGTCAGCACCTGGAGAACAGGTAGGGGGCATGGGAGCCCACCTCAGTGATGAGCCCTGATTTGTGGATGTATCAGTGAGCTGCAGGGAGCAGTAGGGGTAAATGGACAGCTGGAGATCCCTCATGACTGAGTGTGTGCATGTCTGCATGTGCACGTGAGCTTACAGTTTCTTGGGATTAGGCCTGGAAGAGTGTTGAGAGGCCTGTAGGTGTTTATTAGCATGTTAGAAATGTGATTCATCTGTTATTGGTATTTTTCTCATGAGAGGGCCAGCATCCTATCTGCAACATGTACTTCAGCTGCTCCTTTGGAGGTGTTCTCTCACTAAATGCCAGGAAATAAGCAGTGTCTGTAAGAGTAATGTAAGAACTGGTACAAAGAAAACCTGAATTCCCCTTTTTTAAAATGAAATGCAGGAAATATTGTGGAAAACAGAACATCATCAGCTGGTGAGCAGTTAGAGAGAATTATGTGCAATGATCTTTCACCTTTCTGACTTCACCAGGTCTTTAATCCTTCTTTATTTAGATATGCTTACATTAAAATTTTAAGTGTGGACTATGGTATGATGGTGGCTAGAAGGTCACATCTACATCTCCACCAGGTTTTGTAGTCAGTCCCTGCACAGTCTGTGCATGGGAATTCAATCTGACAGTAGTGACACATGCAGAGCCCCTGTAATACCAGTAAGAGCAATTTTCATGCAAGTTACTCATGGGGAGAGGCAGCTCACTTTGCTTTGGAACTTAATTCAATGTTTACTGAAGTGATGGTAGAAAAGAAATCTCTTGACTCTGTTAATGAGGGAGGAGGCAGCATCTTGGAGAGCCCCCAGAAGAAGATAAGGTACTCTAGCTGTTGGGGCAGGCAGGCAGCCTCTTCCCCCATAGACCCTAGAATTTTCTCTCCACTGGGTGGGCAGTGGTGCTTGATGAACTGCCTGAAACCCCAGTATGAGTTTGTTGCAGGCTGACTGGACCTCAGCTGGTAAATCCTTCAGGCCTGGTCTAACACTTAGTGAAGGAATTGGAAATAATTCCATTTGTTCCACTGACTTTTATACATCTGTTTGTCTCCCTTTCTTCTCTCTTGTGATTAATATAGATTGCACAAGAGAAGCAAACATTTAAATACAAACATTCTCACTTGAAGACCGTTTTTTGTTTCTTTGTTTTGGGGCATTTTTTTTGAAGCAGGGCAAAGACAAGAAGGTGCCTTTTCAGACTACTGCAGTGTCAATTGTTCACTCTTCACTCCCATCTATGGAATACAGAAATCCCCAGACTAGCTCTGAAGGAAGTATTTGGACTAATAAACGACTAATATTTGTGGTTGCTTTAATTGCATATGATTTAGAGTAACAGTCATAAAGTATAGAAAAACAGTCATAAAGTGTAGCACCATTTTAAATCTAGGTATTCTCAGCAGGGACTCAGTGCAGTCTGGGAAATGCAGGTAGAATTAAAAACATGCCTTGCATATACTTTATTGCTTTCCTGTGGCAAGTAAGACTTCAGTAAGATTCATCTATTGTTCAGGAAGCGAAACAAAATTAGGTTCTCAACATTCTGACGTATCAACTAATGTTAAAAACATTAGTGCTGAGGTGAAATCACTCCACATGTTATCAGTGATTTTATTGTTAAGTTTGCTCTGGTCTATTGCCTGACCTAAATTCTTTCTACTTTGTTTATAAATTTAAGACTAGCTCTACAAAGGAATTTAGGCATGACTTCATTGCACCTAACTTGCTGTCTGCATCCAGATCCTTGAAATGGCTACTCATCTAATGGCCACTGAGGACTACAGCACCCATTTAAATTAATGAGGGTTAGGCTCCTAAATAGGTTTCTAAGGCACACATTTAGGTGTCATCTGTGAGCCTGCTGTGACTTGCAGAGAAGGAGTGCAAGTCCGGCGATATGGCTTGTTGATAAAATTGCAGCAGCTAATTCTTGAAGTGATAGCCTCAGAAAATAATAGTTAACAAATGTTTTGGACTGTATCTGGAAAGGATTTGAACGCTTCCTCACATGGCAAATGCGTCAGCTGGTATTCACAACCAGCCACTAACTGAGCAGGGACATGTCTACACCATTCATTTGGGAATGCTGGCATCTCCCTTATTCAGCAGGCTAGACACTCATCTTTAGCCTGTGTGGGACTGAATTCAATAACCCAAGTCTTATTTTTTAAACCAACATATCAAAATCACCTCATTTAGCAACATGTGGTTGTCTCACTCTTTTTGTTTAAATTATGGCCAACAGTGGTGGCACTCAGATTTCATGTTATACATTAGACTACACAACAATGTACTCTCTGGACTATTCCTGTATTTTAGCAAATGACCATATACTGAAAAATGCATCAGAAGTCTGGACCGCAGTGACCGTGACTGATCATAAACACATGACGCAATGGGTGAGCAACTGGCTCATGGGTTGGGCACAGAGGGTTACAGTGAGTGTGGTGACATCAGGCTGGCCACTGGTCACTCGTGGGGTTCCACAGGGCTCTGTCTTAGGCTTTGTGCCCTTCAGAGTCTTAAACAATTACCTGGAAGCACAACTTGAGGGGATACGAAGCAAGTTTGCAGTTGATACAAAATGGGGAGGAGCTGTTGTCTTCCTGGAAGGCAGAGGGGCCCTGCAGAGAGACCTTGACATGTTAGGGAGATGGACAATCATTAAGGAAATGACGTTTAACAAGTGCAAGTGATGAATTCTGTATCTGGAATGGAGCAACCCTGGCTGTGTGTAGACTGGGGAATGATGGGCTGGAGAGCAGCCCCATGGAAAGGCACCTGGGGGTCCTGGTCGATGGCAAGTTGAACATGAACAGCAGTGCCCTGGCAGCCAGGAGGGCCAACCCTGTCCTGGGGGGCGTCAGGCACAGCATCACCAGCCAGGCAAGGGAGGGGATTGTCCTGCTCTGCTCTGCACTGGGGTGACCTCACTTGAGTACAGTTTTGGGCACCACAATATAAAAATGATATTGCACTATTAGAGAGTGTCCAAAGGAGGGACACAAAGATGGTGGAGGATCTGGAGGGGAAATCATATGAGGAGTGGCTGAGGTCAGTTGGTCTGTTCAGCCTGGAGAAGAGGAGACTGCAGGGAGACCTCATTGCAATCTATAATTTCTTCACAAGGGGAAGTGAAGGGCAAGTAGGAAGAACCAATCTTTTAAGTTCTGCTACTAGTGACAGGACTCAAGGAAATGGCATGAAGCTGAATTAGGGGAGGATTAAATTGGATGTCAGGAAAAGACTTTCCACCCAGAGAGTGATTGAGCATTGGTCCAGGCTCCCCAGGGAAGTGGTCACTGCACCAAGCCTGTCTGAGTTCAAGAAGCTTTTGGGCAACCTGCTTCTCTGGACCATGATTCCCATATTCTTACTTGTCACAGAGGTTCAACTGTAGCAATAGGGCAGTATTGCCTTGAAAATGGGATATATATTCCATGGGTTCAATCTCAGAAAGCCCTGGAGAGACCAGAGTCCAGGTTTCTCCTTTATGGGAGAGTAGTGCAACCAGT